>VKON01003455.1:153377-196013 GCA_009741485.1 Malurus cyaneus samueli | reverse complement strand
GAGTCACAGAATACAGAATCAATCACAGAATCAGAGTCACAGAGTCACAGAATCAATCACAGAATCATGGAATCACAGAATCACAGAACCACAGAGTCACAAAATCACAGAATTACACAATTACAGAACTACAGTCAGAGAATCACAGAGTCACAGAATCACAGAGCCACAGAATCATGGAATCTCAGAGTCACAAAATCACACAATTACACAACTACAGTCAGAGAATCACAGAGTCACAGATCACAGTACACAATCAGAATCACATCAGAGTCAGAGAATCACAGTCACAGAATCAGAGCCACAGAGTCACAGAATCAATCACAAAATCATGGAATCACAGAATCACAAAATCACAGAATTACACAATCACAGAACTACAGAGTCACACAATCACAGAGCCACAGTCACAGAATCAAAGAACCACAGAACCACAGAATCACGAATCATGAGGCTGGACAAGGCATTCAAGATCATGGAGTCCAGCCCATGCCCGTGTCACTCAGGTGACATGTTTCTCCCTGCAGGATTGCTCCAGCAGTGCCAAACCCTGGCCTTGAGCTGTGCTGGAGCATCCAGGGAGAGCTCTCTGCTCCAGCAGGGGAAAATCTCCTTCACTGCCATATGGGCTGAGGCTGTGTGGCCTTTGGGGGCTGTTCTGAAGGATTCCAGCACCACCTCTGCACAGCCAGAGCCCCATGAGCAGCTGGTGCTCCCTCTGAGCGATGCTCACATTGTGTCAGAGAGCAGCAAACACACGAGGCTGCGGGTACTGAGCTCCACTGCCGTGTGCACTAAAGAGATCCCTGCCATAACGAACTCTGTGGCATAATGAGCTCTGTGGCTGATCCCAGGGCACTGCTGGGATGTTGGGAGCTCACTGATCCTGCTGGGACAGGCTGTGTTTGTCACCCAGCATGTCCCTCCTGTCTCGGTAGGGCTGGGGTGGCAGCAGGGCAGAGCAGCCCCATGGGCACAGAAATCCCTGGAGCTTCACCCTCTGTTGGTGTCTGTAGGAGAAATCCCAGCCTGGTTCTGCCTCCTTGGGGTTTGGAGAGGCCCCGTGGTGTGGCAGGGAGGGAGCGCGGCTCTGAGTGCTCCCGGTCACCTGGACATGATTCCTCTGGAGAAATTCCTCAGGAAGCCCCTGGAAATGATTCCTCAGGTGAAATTCCTCAGGAACCCCCTGGAAATGATTCCTCAGGTGAAATTCCTCAGGAACCCCCTGGAAATGATTCCTCAGGTGAAATTCCTCAGGTGAAATTCCTCAGGAATCCCCCGGAAGTGATTCCTCAGGTGAAATTCCTCAGGTGAAATTCCTCAGGAACCCCTGGAAATTATTCCTCAGGTGAAATTCCTCAGGAACGCGCGAGGATTCTCTTGTGTCCCGTACTGTCCTGACACTAGGTCAGAGTTATTGGAGGAAATATCTGGAGTTTTAACTGTTGGCAGAGACATGGACAAAACCACAGCTGAAAATACAACATTTCTTGTGATTTCCCCCGGTTTTCACTCGGTTCATGTGATTTCTTCAGTTTTTGGACATTCCGAACCTTGGTATTCTGTGAAAAGCTGCTTAAAACTTCATCCACACCTCATCCCGGAAT
This sequence comes from Malurus cyaneus samueli, assembly GCA_009741485.1. NCBI lineage: Eukaryota > Metazoa > Chordata > Aves > Passeriformes > Maluridae > Malurus > Malurus cyaneus. The sequence goes on along the minus strand of VKON01003455.1, from coordinate 194,406 downwards.
AGTATCTGGGGTGTGTGAATATAAATACATGCATGTGTATAAACCACCTACAACAGGAGATTGCTTCACCCCTGAGCCCCTCCTGCACATATCCCTGATGGAAATCTCACTGTTCCACCCCTGAGCCCATCATGCAGATGTCCCTGGTGGAAATCTCCCTTTCCCAGCCCCCTGTTCCTGTTAAGGAGTTGTTGTGTCACAGATTTCGGTCCCCCCCGCTGTCTGTTTTTGTCCAAGATGGACAAAGAGATGAGATTGTTTAGTCCTTTAACAGAAGCCTCTTTGGATGAAACTACTCCAATTCAGCAAATTCTGGATTTTCACAGGGCTGGGTACATCCGTCCACATTTGTATTCTCGGGGAAGAATGCAGATTGTGTTTTTCAGCACAACAATGAGCATTTCTGTCACAGCGAGCACTTGGACAAAGGAAACAAGGCCCGTGCTGACAATGGCTCTGTTTCACTCATCAGAGCTCCCAACCCAACAAAACCCCAAAGAAGCAGAAAGCAGGGCTGTTTTACACCAGGCCGAGCACCAGTGCCCCCACCCACTCTTGTTGGGTGAAATGGGGGCTGAATTCCAGGCTGGTGGCCCTGCCTGTGGACAGGACAGGACACAGCCACCCCTCCTGGAGCACCGGGAAAGGGGTCAACGCTCCAGCATCTCCAGCTCATCACCAAACAATGGCCACAGACACTGGGAAAGGGAATTTAATGAGCAAAGGAGAAGGGTGGGGAGAATTGAGATGAGCAAACAGAGACAGGAGCAGCTGGTGTGCTACAGCTGTTGGAGCAAAAAGTGTTTTCTAACTCCCCAAAAAATCAAAATACATCTAGATGTTGGTTGGTTTTTTTTTTTTCTTTCTTCCAAACTTTAATAAGAAAAAAAAACAAAAAACAAAAAACAAACTTACCCTGCCAAAAAATCCCAGCCTCCTTTTCCCACTGGGCTAAAGCCAAGGAGAGGGAGGCAGAAAATGAGAAGGAGATGCAAAGCATCAAAATGTTCCGTGATCAAAATGGGAGATATTTTAACCCAAACAACAGCTTTCTGCTCAAATTCGCACTTCGCCTAAAAAGCTGTTCCGTGCTTAAAGACACACAGAGGAGGAGAGAGGGATTTTAACGAAAATGACTTTAACCAGCTCAGTGTTTTCTCCTGCTGGTGACTTCCACACTTCGAGAATTTGGAGAAAGATTAAAAAACCCCCGCAACTCCAAAGGAATGTGAGGATCAGATGGAGTGGTTGTTATTTGTTACTTGTTTCTCGTGAAACATCTAGGAACTCCTGACTGAGATCATCTGCAGCACGAAACAGTTCCTGTTCCCTTTGTCCAAAGCACTTGCTGATACAGGAGCCACTTTTTTGGGGGGGAGAAAATCCTTCAGAAGCAGAATAGTATTTTTCATTTATCACAAATACATTTCCTGGCATCTTTCCACTTCCAATCATTCCCATTTTCCCAGAGAAATAAATGTTTCCCCAGCAATTCCCTGCAAGTGCCACCTCATTTCCTCCTCAGGCTCCTCCTGCCCTCCCCGTGACACCCAGCACTGCTGGGCACAGGCACCTCTTACATCTTCCCTTTGCATTTAATGAGAATTTCTTGGGGCTTAAAAATAAAAAAGTCCCCCCCGAAGCATTTCTATCAGCAATACTGGGGTTATTGTGGACACTGCATTAGGGAGAAAAGCAGCAGAATTGGTCAAACTGGTCCCAGCCTCGAGGGTGAGGAATTACCTGGATTTTTCAGGTGTTTATTCAAAGCACACTCAGGCTCTGCAGTGTTTCCTGGGTATTTGTTCTCCCTTTGTGCATTTCCAGTGTTGTACACGAGCAGTGAGAGGCAAGGGCGAGACCTGAATGTTCTACTGGAAAAACCATTTAGCTGGGAATTTGATTTCCTTCCATTTTCTGATTTTTTTTTCCCCCGCTAGGGAGCAACAACCATATTGTAACTGAACTGACAATCACGGAGTCTTGCTTCAAATGAAATTGTCAAAATATTGTGTCAGGAATCCTGTTTGAAGTGATTTTTTTGGCTGTCACTCACACTCGTCGTCCTAAAGAGTCTGGTTTCTATTAACAAAGATACTCAACACATAAATAATCTCAAAAAGCAGATCCAGTGACGTTAGGACCACCCAGCAATATTGGTGGCAACAATAATCTAACCTTTGAGAAGATGCTAAGGGGGGGAGAGAGAAGAAAAAATCCAAATTAAAGAATAATGTAACCACCAGGTCTATTGAAACATCACAGATTTGGTATTATCAGTGAGCAAACACCATTAACTCCCTCCTCATCCCCACCCCATAACGAGTTTGCTCTGTGCAAATAATGAGAACAATGCAGCAGCTCCAATTTATCCCCATTTTTATGGGGTTTGAAATCATCCCAAAAATCGCATGGTTTCTGCAAGATGAGATCTTTGTGTCAGGAGCTCAGGGGCTGGGACAAACCCTGGGGTGCACAGGCTGAGGTTTGGGGGGTCTGGGCAGAGCTGGGGTTGGATCCTGTGGGTCCCTTCCAGCTCAGGAGATTCTGAGATTCTCTGATCTGTGAGTCTGAGATGAAACCCCTGAAAGGAGAGAAACAGAAGCAAACACCTGGATCCACTGGGAGGCTGCACTGGGCTGTGCCCGAGGGGTCAGGAAGGTGTTCCAGGCCTGCTGGGGCAGCCAATGCTCCGAGAGCCCCGGGAGCTGCCAGGAGGAGCCTCTGGCCCAAGCGAAGCAACAAAACCTCAAACAGCACCAGGGGAGGCTCAGGAAGGATTTCCCCATGGAAAGGGACACTGGAACTGCCCAGGGAATGGTGAAATCCCCATTCCTGGAGGTGTCCCATGACACTGAGTGCCTGGGTGGGGACTGGGAACAGCTTGGGCTCACTGATCCACTCAGGGATTTGTGATTTGTGAGCACAGTGAGGTGTGACCCATCCCATAGCAGCCCTTCAGTGTCCCAGGGCTGTCCCTAAAGCCAGCAGGGTCCCCAGCCCCTCCAGGCTCCTCCCCGCAGCCCCAGTGGTGCCATAACCTGCCCTGGGGTTTGGCAATGAAGGAATCGCTGTTCCTGCTGCTGGGCTCTGGAGGGTGGCACCAGCACAGGCTCCAGCTGCACACAAGTGCATTCATCTTTTAGCTTCCCTGCAATGAAACATCAGAGGTTTAACCTGTTCTTTATTGCTATTCCAATGCCCTGGGTGGTACTTTTAAAAACCAGCTCCTGAAAGGCAGCAGGAGGCAGAAGGGGAAGGAGCCTGAGAGCTGCTCACTCACTCACTGCGCAATCCCCAACCTCTGAAAATTGAGGAAATTCAAAAATTCACATGATTTGATGAAGAGACTGGTAATATTCAATATTCTGGATGCTCTGCTTCCACACTCAGGGGTAAAGAGATTCCAGCTTTTTATTTTAAAGCAAAAAAGAAGATTCTGGACTTGCAGGGTTGAGAATGAGATCCAGCAGCACAGGAAGGCCAAGGAACCCACTGGGAAGGCACAGTTGAGCTCACTATTGATTTGTATTTATGAACCTCACTGTTTCCATTTGGGGACCTGGAGGTTTCTGATGTGCCCAGATGGATATTTCCAAGAAAATTCTGCCAGGGCAGAAACCTGAGCTCAAATTTTCTCATTTTTTTGGCTGTGTTTGCCTCTCCTGCTCCCCCTGGTCATTCCAATGGAGATCATAGAAAATCCATTTGGATGTACACAAAGGAAAAAGGGATTTATCCCCATGCCTTAATTAACTTTTTGAGCTCCTGCCAGTTTTAGGGCCAGTTTTATGGCCATCAATGGGGTGAAGAGCTGAGGAGGGGAGGGGAGGGGAGGGGAAGGGAGGGAGGGGAGGAGGGGGGGGAGGGAGGGGAGGGGAGGGGAGGGAGGAAGGAGGGAAGGGAGGGAAGGGAAGGGAAGGGAAGGGGAAGGGAAGGGAAGGGAAGGGAAGGGAAGGGAAGGGAAGGGGAAGGGAAGGGAAGGGAAGGAAGGGAAGGGAAGGGAAGGGAAGGAAGGGAAGGGAAGGGAAGGGAAGGGAAGGGAAGGGAAGGGAAGGGAAGGGGCCTCCGAGTAGCTTCTACAGACTTCCCACAACAAAGCTTTTCTAAACCGGACTGAAAAGAGTTAAAGAAGGTAATTCTTTGTTTCACCATCTCCCAGGTGAAGCTGGAGAGGTCCCTTCCATGCCTGCTGTAATGGGGAGTGATTATGGGAAGGGCAATTTGCGCTGGAATTACGGTAATTGCAGCTTCTGTTCCACCAGGTATTTTGGGGAAGCAGCGGCTGTTTGGGATAATCAGAGCGATTTTGTGCAAATGGCTGGGAGGATGAGGAGGGTGCAGGTGATTCTCGGATGGGTTTGGGGTGGAGAACAGGGTGGGTTTGGCTGCAGCCGTGGAACGGTTCCCCTGTGGAAGCAGGAGCGGACTGCAGCCCCCGTGCCCGGCGGGGAAGGGGAGCTCCCCGGGCGGTTCAGTGCTTGGTTCCACCTCCAACCCCTGCAGCTGCTGTTTCCTGCCCCGAATCAGCGCCTCCCAGCCTGGCAGCTCCTCTACCTCGGGCCTTTTCCAGGGTAGGCTCCTGTTGCCCGAGGAAACGAGGAAACCCGGCAGGAGTGGCACCGTCCCGGCTGGGCACCGGAGACGGGCTGGCACTGCGAGGCAGTCAATGAGATTATGCAAAGAGCATGGTTTTCATTGGAGTAAGGGTGCAGTGAGATAAAGGGTGGGGATAGGGGTGGGATGGAATAAAGGGTGGGGGTGAGGATGGAATGGGATGAAGGATGAGAGTCAGGATGCAATGGGATAAAAGATTGGAGTCAGGATGCAATGGGATAAAAGATTGGAGTAGGATGCAATGGGATAAAAGATTGGAGTAAGGATGCAATGGGATAAAAGATTGGAGTAAGGATGCAGCCAGGCCAGAACATTCTGTGTTCACAAAAGGCAAAATTCTGCTCCGTACAGAAAACAAATGAATTCAGAGAGACTGGAGCTGACACATCCCTGGGAATGCTGAGCCAGGACAGGCCAGGCTATCCCTGGGAGCTGGGAGCTCTCAGCCACCCCAGGAACTCCTGGTTTCCCTGCATTTCATGGAGTTTGCAGCATTTGCCTTGCAATGAGATGGAAATGAGCATGCAGACAGCTCATCCCTGTGTCTGTTTGGGAGGTCAGCAACCCCTTCAGCCATGGCATCCCCAGGGTTTGATTAGTGGCCAGGACTCCTCCTGCAGGCAGAGGGAATCAGGGAATTCAGCCCATTCCTTCCCCTAAAACCCACTGAATGAGCCACTCTTGCAGTCACACTTGCATTATTGGTTCAGTTTCCCATCTGGCAGCATCAAGGTTTCCACAAAAAGGAAAAATGGCTCACTCACTGCCTTTATTGCAGGTGGAAGAGAAATAAATGAGCAGGGGGAGGCCTATGGGACAGAGGAGTGTGAGTGCTGGCAGCAGGAATGGCCCTGCTGGGCTGCAGGAACGTCACATTGATTTTATGAATCTCTCTCGCTCACACACACAGAAACAAACAAAACATCTTTCCCAAAACCTGCCAGATTTGGGAAAGGTTTTGTTCCCAAGCGTTGCTTGATTCTGGTGCAGAGAAGCTGATCCTCAGCCCCAGAGAGCAGCAGTGCCCTTCCCGTGTGTCCCCTCATGCCCAGGGTGTGTCCAGCTGGAATCCAGGGCATGTCCCAGCCCCATCTCTGATGATTCCCAGGAATACCAGCAGGAGCTGTGCGGGTGGGCTCTGAGCTCTGAGCTGGGCCCAGCCCAGGAGTCACTGTCCTCAGGGCTCTGCAGGCCTGGAGCTGCAAATTCCCAGCTGGAATTTCTCACTCTCAGGAGCTTTCCCCATTTCCTGGTCCCTGAGTCCTGCAGGGTGTCCATCCCAGAAGCTTTGTGGCCAGGAGAGCTCCCACCTGGGCTCCTGCTGGGGACCAGGATGGATCCCTGAGCCCTGGAGGGGTTCCCTTCCCTGCACAGGGGGAGCCTGTGGAGAATGGACACCACACCATGGAGACCTCATCATGGACACCACATCATGGACATCTCACCATGGACACCACACCATGGACACATGGCACACCATGGACACCCCCATGGACACCTCCCCATGGACACACCATGGAACCATACCATGGACATCTCCCCATGGACACCTCCCCATGGACACCACATCATGGACACCTCCCCATGGAGACCTCTCATGGACACCACAACATGGACATATCACCATGGACACCACACAGACACCGCATCATGGACACCACACCATGGACACCACACCATGGACATCTCACCACAGACACCACACCATGGACACCTCCCCATGGACACCACCATGGACACCACACCATGGGCACCTCCCCATGGACACCTCCCCATCGGAGCACCTCATCACATGGACACCACACACATGGACACCTCACACCATGGACACCACGTCCATGGACACCACACCATGGACACCTCACACCATGGACACCTCCCCCACATCCTGCCCAGAGTGGGGTGGGTGTAAAACACCAAACACCTGCAGGGGCTTGGGCAGTGCTGCCAGGGATGCACAGGGGGGATTGTTGGGGTGTCTGGGCAGGGCCAGGAGCTGGACTGCTCATCCCTGGGGTTCCCCCAGCTCAGGATATTCAGTGATTCTGTGATTCCATGTTCCATGACCTGAACTTGGGCAGAAGTGCAGAACCTCAGTCCCTGGGAAGGGAGCCCAGTGGATTTAAGAGAATTTTTGCCTCTTATGTCAGGCAAAATTCTTCCCAAAATGCCTAAAAATGAAATTAAAAAGTGGAAAATCCTGCGCTCCTCTTTGATGGGTGCAGGCAGAGCAACAGGGGTTGTGCACAAAGGAACCACACCTGTCTGAAAAATGGAACTGAGACCTTGCCATGCCAGACCAGCTCCATTCCCTGGCACGGACCACTGCAGGGAACTCTCACCAGGAGACAGAGACATCTTTTAAATCAAATATTTGTCATGGCTGTGGGAAATTAATTGCTATTTTACATAATTAGCTTCCTAGCAGCCTGCATTGCTCCAAACAAAATGACCTGAGGGACAGTAGCAAATTCTCCGATTTAAAGCAAATAAGTGATTCCAGTTAAAGAGATCAATGAGATGCAATTATTCATTAAGGATCTCTTTTGCAGGGTTTGAGGAACACTTGCTTGAGAAACCTGAGTAATTAGGGAGGGTGTTGGGCTAATTTGGGAGGCGATGGCAGCAAATGGCCCTGCAGAAAGCCCATCCACACCCAGCACTGGGCCCTGGCACAGATTCACAGAGCAGCTGTGGCTGCCCCTGGATCCCTTTGAGTGCCCAAGGGCCAGGCTGGACATTGGGGCTGGGAGCACCTGGGACAGTGGAGGGGTCCCTGCCATGGCAGGGGTGGCACTGGGTGGGATTTGAGGTCCCTTCCCACCAAACAATTCCAGGAATTTTAGATCTCATGAAGGGGATCTCATGATATGTGATCTCATAGATATGTGATCCTGGAAATGATGGAATCAGTGTTGTTACCTGCACAGCAGAGCCTGGCTCCATGATCAGAGAGGGAGAAAAAACAGAGAGCCTGAGGGTGCCACGTTTACAGCCTCTTGTTTTGGCCCTGTGCCTTAAATTGTGAAAGGAACATTCCAAGAAAATCCTGGAATGAACTGAGCTCGAAGCTCACCCACTCAGGAACAATACCTTTCCTTTTCTGTGTCCTGTTGAGCACCAACACCTGCCTGCAGAGCTCTCCCTCCCTGCAGCCCCAGCCCCGTGCACTGCCCCAGAGAACCCCCCTGGTTTTCCCCAGCCCATCCCCTTTTCCAGCAAAGCTCCACCTTCCCCAAACACCCCCTTTTCCTTCCCTCTGGTGGAGTTGTGCTCCCAGCTTTGCCCCCGGGCGCTGGAGGATCAATAAGTGCGATAGAGAGGCCTCTCTGGAGCTCGTGCAGTGGGGAATGTGCCCACAGGGATGGCTGATCTCAGATGAACAATGCTTCAGCAGACACTCCATGGACTGGACCTGAGCATCCCTGACTGACCCTGGCAGTGGGAGGGGACAGCTGCTCCCCCTGACAGAGCTCCAGGGGGACAAACAACCCAAACCACGGAGAAAAGTGCAGATCAGACACCACAGCCCTGCAGGAGGCACAGGGGCTCTGCTGGCCAGGGGCTCCTGCAGGAAAGGGCATTTGGGTTTTCATGGCATCATTCAGGGTGGACAAGAGCTCCAGGACCATTGAGTCCCGGCTATGCCCACTCCCCACCTGTCCCTCAGTGCCCAACCCTCACCTGTCCCTCAGTGCCATCCCCAACTGCCCTCAGTGCCATCCCCACCTGTCCCTCAGTGCCCAATCCCTCACCTGTCCCTCAGTGCCATCCCCACCTGTCCCTCAGTGCCATCCCCATCCACTGCCCCCCATCCCACTGTCTTCAATGCCATCGCCCAGCGCCTGTCCCTCAGTGCCATCCCCACCTGTCCCTCAGTGCCATCCCCACCTGTCCCTCAGTGCCCATCCCCACCTGTCCCTCAGTGCCATCCCCACCTGTCCCTCAGTGCCATCCCCACCTGTCCCTCAGTGCCATCCCCACCTGTCCCTCAGTGCCATCCCCACCTGTCCCTCAGTGCCCATCCCCGCCTGTCCCTCAGTGCCATGTCCAGGGCTGGGAGCTCCAGAGCTGCCCAGGCAGTGCCAAGGCTGAGTCCCTCACAGGGCAGGCCCAGGGAACAGAGAAAGGAGCCCTGGAGCTCAGGCAGGCCAACGGAGAGGGAGCTCAGCAGACAGAAGGGAAAGAGCCCTGGAGCTGCACACAGGAGCAGGAAGAGCCCTAGCAGGCAGGCCAGAGAGGAAAGGAGCCCTGGAGCTCAGGCAGGCCAGGAGAGCAGGGAAGGAGCCCTGGAGCTAATCAGCCAGAACAGGGAGGGCTCGCAGCACAGAGAGCAGGGAAAGGAGCCCTGGAGCTCAGACAGGCCCAGGGAACAGGGAAAGGAGCCCTGGAGCTCAGACAGGCACCAGGGAGCAGGGAAAGGAGCCCTGGAGCTCAGACAGGCACAGGGAGACAGGGAAAGGAGCCCTGGAGCTCAGGCAGGCACAGGAGAGCAGGGAAAGGAGCCCTGGAGCTACAGGCACAGGGACAGGGAAAGGAGCCCTGGAGCTCAGGCAGGCCACAGGGGAGCCGGGCCCTTCAGATGGGTTGATCATCCACCAGCAGCAGCAGGGAGGAGAGCTCACCCCTCGGAGCCACAAACCCCCTGTCTCGCTGGTCTCCTGGCAGGGGCTGGCAGCAGAGACACAGGTGCTGCCCCAGCTCTGCTCTGATCCCCAGCCAGGGCAGGTTTCACCAGCAGCTCTGACAATTTGTCTGCAATAAAGGCCTCACATCCCTGTTTCACTGTAGCCTGTTGTGTGGCAGCATGGAATCTTAATTGTTCTGGCTCCTTTTAAAGTCGATTCACAAGGAGCTCTGTTTCATATTACTAAAAAGGGATCCCCTTGCCCAGAACCTGGGCCATCGTTTTCTGCTCAGGTTTATTTGATCAGGATCTGCAATTTCACTTCAACTCCAGTCTTTTCTCCCTCCCTCGCATGTATCTGGTGCTTCCGAAACAAAAAAGGACAAGGTAAAGAGTCTGAAAATCCATCCCACCCCTGGCCATTGGCAGGGACCCCTTCCACTGTCCCAGGGTGCTCCAGCCCCAATGTCCACCTGGCCTTGGGCACTCAAAGGGATTCAGGGGCAGCCAAAGCTGCTCTGGGAATTCCATCCCAGCCCCTCCCCACCCTCCAGGGAACAATCCCTTCCCAATTATCCCATCCATCCCTGCCCTTTGGCACTGGGAAGCCATTCCCCTGTGTCCTGTCCCTCCAAGCCCTTGGCCCCAGTCCCTCTCCAGCTTTCTCCTGGAGGCCCCTTTTTGAAGCCCTGGAAAGCTGCTGACACTCTCACAAAGGCAGAGATTACATTGATCATTGTCCCATTACTGCTGTCACTGTCACTGAGCTGCCCCATCCCATCCATTCCCATCCCATCCCATCCCATTCCCATCCCATCCCATCCCATCCCATTCCCATCCCATCCCATCCCATCCCCGTTCCCAGGCCCCCTCCCAGCCATGCCCACCCCAGACTCAGCCCAGCAATGCCACCCGCTGCAATCTCCCCCTGCCCAGCCCTGGGCACAGCGGGGATGGATGGCAGGAATTCCAATAACTTTTAGTGGGGTTTAATGGGGACGCGAGGCTGTCTGTCTCTCTCTCTCTGAAGAGTCCTTTTAATGTTCACTCGCTCTTTATCTTTTGCTTCCTTTAAACTGTGATTGAATTTGGGACTAATGAAAACGGGAGTCTGAGAGCATTTACTGGAAGGCAGCTGCTCATGCGTTTCCATCTCTCCCTCTCTGATGAGCTCCTTTCCCATGCCCACCCAGACAAACACATCTCTCCAGGGGAGGCTGCTGCATAATCAGGGCTGAGCAGCTCTGGGTCATTCATCTTCCCTTGGACAAGGTCATCAAGTGGCCACTGCTCCCTTATTTTCCTCCCTCGTATCTTTTTTCAGCAGCAAATGGCATCTCAATAAAATGGAAGCTTTTCTTCCCATCTTTGTGTGAGGGAGAAGGAAAGGCTTGTTGGGAAATCAGAGCCTGGATATTTTGCCTTTCCTGCACCAGGCAATCAGCATTTATTTGGCTTTTCTTGTGTCTGTGGCTGGGACCTGAGACTGAACAAGGCTCAGACCTCTCATTCTGTTATTGCTGTGCCCTGAAAGAGCTGCTCAGGTGTGGGGAAAACACTGACAAAGATCTTCATAACAGAGAAAATGGTGCTGTTCCTCCTTGGCAACCCCTCAGAAATTCATCATCACAGAGGCAATTCTGGCAGGTTGCCCCAGGTTGGTTGATAGATTTGTTTTACTGCCCTCCCTGGGTGTCCTTGCTCCTGACACCACGAGACAGGAGTGCCCTGTCCCTGGTCCCACAACCCCATCCCTGGTCCTTCAGCCCCATCCCAGCCCCTTGTCCTGAATTCCCCCAGCCCCATCCCAGGCCCCATCCCTGCTCACCAGCCACATCCCTGCTCCCAACCCCCTATCCTATCCCCAGCCCCGTCCTTGGTCCCCCAGCCCCATTCCCAAGCCCCAATCCCAAGCCCCCGTCCCAGCCCCTGTCCCCTGGTTCCCCAGCCCCATCCCAGCCTTCTCCCTGATCCCCCAACCCCATCCCAGCCCCATCCCAGCCCTGTCCCTGATCCCCCCAAACCCCATCCCAGCCCCGTCCCCAGCCCTTGTCCTGATCCCCCAACCCCATCCCAGCCCCATCCCAGCCTCATCCCTGATCCCCCAACCCCATCCCAGCCCCCATCCCAAGCCCTGTCCCTGATCCCCCAGCCTCATCCCAGCCCGTCCCCAGCCTGTCCTTGGTCCCCCAGCCCCATCCCAGCCCAATCCCTGATCCCCCAGGGCCCTGTCCTTGGTCCCCCAGCCCCATTCCCAAGCCCCATCCCTTGATCCCCCAGCCCCATCCTTGGTCCCCAGTCCCCATCCCAGCCCCGTCCCTGCTCCCTCACTCTGGAGCAGACAGACAGGTTGTGTCTGACCAAGGGGTTCTGTGGTACCTCATTTCCATCGGAGGCTAGTGCTGCCTCCATGGCCTCAGTGTCTCTGACTGTTCTCTCACAAGGAAAATCAGAAAAATCCTGGCGTGCCCCGGCCGCTCTTCCCTCCCTGCCCCTGCAAGGAGCCAACCTCAGCCCAGGGAAACGCTGCTGCCTGGGGCTGCTGTGCCTTCAGAGGATATTCCACCTCCCCAGCCCCTCCATGGCCCGGTGTTCCCCAATCAGGAGCTCTTCTGAGGGGTCACCCCCAGGATCTGAGCTCTGGCTGCTCAGCCAGAGGGCACCCACGGCATTCATGAGCTGGCTGCGAAGCCCAGAGTGCTCAGGGAGCTCCTGCTCTTCCCTTCTGTGGGAAAGCTCTCCAGGTCAGGAACCTTTCCCGGCAGAGAAGGGCTCTGAGCTTGTTTTGTTCTCTTGGATCTGAAGGTGTTAATTGAGGACATCACCGATGCTTCCAGCCTGATGGCTTTGGGAGCTCAGGGGAGGCTCCAGGGATGTCTGGAAGGGCTCAGAGATACCCAGGAGGGCTCAGGGATGTCTGGAAGGACTCAGGAATGCCCAGGAGAGATCAGAGATGTCTGGAAAGGCTCAGAGATGTCTGGAAGGGCTCAGGGATGTCTGGAAGGGCTCAGAGATACCCAGGAGGGCTCAGGGATGTCTGGAAGGGCTCAGGGATACCCAGGAGGGCTCAGGGATGTCTGGAAGGGCTCAAAGATACCCAGGAGGGCTCAGGGATGTCTGGAAAGGTTCAGGGACATCCAGGAGCGTTCAGGGATGCCTGCAGTGCCGTTTGTCTGGGAATGGAGGCTGGGGCTGGTCCCTGCACACAGGAACGTGCAGACCATGCAGGACCAGGGGGCACAGTGCAGATTTTCATCCCCTGCTCATTCCCCATGCACAAGTCGGTCCCAGCTGCTGAGGTCAATCCCAGCACAGGGTGAGGGATTCATTTCCGTGCAGTTCCTTGTCAGGGCAGAGGAGGTGCCCCCAGTGACACCAGGACAGCACCTGTGGGATCACAGAGCCATTGAACAGGGTGGGTTGGGATGGACACTGAAAGGTCAGCCCAGCTCCTGGGGGTGGGCAGGGACCTCTTACCCAGCCCGGGGTGCTCAGGAACCTGCAAGTGGCAAAGATGTCCCAAACACTCCCAATTTCCTAGCAGGACACAGACTTGCCTGTGACCCCCAGCAGTCCAAACAAGCTGGTGGCCCGTGGGATGCCATCCCAGCGTGTCCTTGTTAGCACAGAAGAGAGAAGGAATCCATTAAAATCACACCGTAGAGTCCAATTTTCTGGTTTTCGTTTGTTCCTCCTTTTTCTCAAAAAGACAGTTTTCCAAAGCGCCTTAGAAGCCTCTGTTCCACCCTTTTTCAGGAACATCAGTGGCACAGAAACCATTGCAAATGTCTCCAGTTGTAGCTTCTTTGGTCACTGAGACAGCTGTGGGGTCAGGATTTGGGGAATGCAGCTCTCAGGTTCCTTTGAGGAGGGAACTTTTCAGCTCAGAGGCTTCAGCACGTTTGAAGCCCTACATTTGGAATGAAGATGAGCTGCTGGAGAGTGACTCGGCATTGTTAGGGCTTTTATCTTTGGGGTTGGTGGCTGGGACTGGATCCCCGCAGCGTTTCCTGGTCCCCCTTCACAGCGTCCTTGAACTACCTGGAAAACAAGAAATGGAAATTTATTCTGTCAACACCATCCCGTCCATCCGTGCTGCAGCTCCGGGCTAGAGCAGGTCCAGAGGGGTTCCTCAGGTGAGAATTCCGTGCTGAATTAACCAAGAACAGCCCTTGGCAATGCAGGTGACCCCGCCCCGCCCCGATGTCACCGATCTGAGCAAGGCCAGGTCCTCCTATGTCAGGGGACACGGGCAGTGACCATCTGTCCCTTATCAGAGACAGGGTTTGGTCAGATGGATATGGGCCAGGAGAGACTGGGGCTCACCCGCAGGAGATGCCCTCACAGCGGTGCCGCCTTCTCCTCCCACCGTCTCTCATCTCATGTGTGAACAGTGGTGTTTTCCGCAATCCAAGAGCTCCGAGCTTCTGTTCTCGGTGATGAACGCGAACAATGAGAGGCTTTTGTGCGCTGGGAAAGGCTGAGATCCGGGGACAGCTTTGCCATCCGTGTCTCCTGAGTGGGTGCTTATCCCGAGATGGATGCAGTGATCTCTGCCAGGAAAACCAACAGCTGAGGGGCTGTGGGCAGAGCTGGGGGTGGCAGCGCTGCAGATCGCGGTGCCACTCGGGGATGCCCTGGGAGGGTTTCCAGCACAGCTCAGGTGGGGATTCAGCGGTGCCAGCACAGACCTGGGGCTGTTTTGTGGTGATGGCAGTGGAGTGTTCAATTTAAGGGTGTCGGGGTGTCTCAGTGCCACCCCCTGGCTCTTCTCCCGTGGCACTGAGATATCCCAGGCTGAGGAGGGAAGGGACATCAGAGCTCCTGGAGCTGGTCCTGCTGGTGGGGCCTGATCAGGGTGACCAGAATCTCTGGAAACCCCAATTTTTGCTAAGCCACAGATTCCCACCCTTGAGCCTCAGGCTGCCAAAAAAAAAAAAAAAACTTCAGGCAGCCGTTGGCTTCTTAAAAAAAATGCACCTTAAAAACCCCTCACCCTGGGGCGGGGGGGAAAGGGGAAGGTTTTTGGGCCCAATTTTTCCCCAAGGTATTTCCCCTTCATTTTTTTCCCTTCCCCCCCAAAAAAAAAAAATTAAAAAAAACCTTTTTCGGGGGGGGGCTCATTTTTATTCTAAAATCTCTCTCTTCTGCTGGGGCACCCAGAGATGATTTTAGGGTCAGTGCCTGGCCTGGCAGCTCGTGCCCGCTGTGGGGTGCCCAGCTGCTGGAATGGCCCCTTGCCCCATGGGTTGGTTATTTGTGCCCAGAGCTCTGCTGGCAGGAGGGCTCTCAAGCCTTGCAGCACAGGAGCACCCTGGAGTGGGGGAGGCTCTCAGGACCCCACAGGGGCACTTGGAAGGATTTTACTGTTGTTCTTGTGCTCCCCAGGGCTGTCACCTCCTCCAGAGGAGCTCCAGAGGCTGCTCCAGCCCCGTCCTGGGCTCAGGGGGAAGCGCTGCTCACCCTTCACCACTGCCTTGCTCTGCACAAAGTGGGGCTGGGGACAGGAGCCCGAGCAGGGGGAGGAGATGGGGAACTGAGGGGAATTTCTGGGGAAGGGGATCAGAGAGCTGAGGGGATGTCCTCGGGAGGCATTTGCCAGGTCCAGGAGCAGCCCCAGGAGCAGTCCTGCAGGCAGAGCTTGGCTTTGCTGGCACTGCAGGAGATTCAGTTCCCTGAACCCTGCTCAGGGTCAAGCCATTGCAGGGTTTCTCTCCCTCCTCTCAAAACAGAATTGATTTCTTTTTCACAGAGAAGACCAAGCACAGAAAAATGACCAGTCAGACCTTGGCAATATTCCTTGGTGGCAGTGCCACCTGTTCTGGAGCACTGCTGGCATCTCCCTCCGAGCTGGGGCTCTCCAGAGCCCAGACCCTGCTGCGCAGAGGTTTTGTGTGTGTGGGTGGGTGTGATGCAGCTGATCCTGGCAGTGCTCAGCTCTGGTTGCAAAGGTTTGTCCTTGAGAGTTCTGCTCCAGCACTCGGGAGCCTCCTGCCTCTCCCAGCTCTGCAGGATCCATTGACACACCAGGAGTTTAACACGATTACCCCAACTTCCACTCCCCTTCCCCAGACCTCATTCCCTGGGGCTATTTGTAATTTGCAGTTGGAGTTTATTCACTGTCTTGGAACAAAGAAATTTAAATTTTTTTTCTTTTTGTTTCCTCTTAAATCCTGACAGGTTATAAAAAAAAAGGAATTAAAACTCAATGCCTTCATGAGAAGCTAAAATTTCTCATGGAAAAGGAAATACATTTGGCAAGCTGAACAGAGGAATCATATCAGAGCTGACAGAAAAATAACTCTTTGACCTGTTTTTGTTGTTGTTAATTCACTTTTATTTTTATCGTCACTGTCCATGACCAAGCCCCAGTGAAGGAGGCTCGGCACGGACACAGCCCAGCACCAGCAGGGAAATCAGAGTCACAGAATCAGAGTCACAAGGAAGGTCTGAGAATGAATCCTTGGGATCTCATCTATTCCTCTTTCCTGGCTGTGCCAGTCCCAAGGTGAAGCCCCTGGCAGGTTTTGACAATGCTCTTTATTTTCCTCTTTTTTTTTCTTTTTTTTTTTTTTTTTTTTTTTTTTTTTTTTTTTTTTTTTGCTGGAGCACCTTCATTTTCTGTCGTTTTCCCATCTGGCAGTGAGAGCCTGGGTAACCCCAGCACAGAGAGCTCAGAGGCCTCACTGGTGACTCCAGGGCTTCAGAGGATCCACTTGGAATCCTTCCAACCCCAAATCCTTTGGACAGCCCAGACAATGGATCTACTCCCTCTGGATCCTGTCTCTCCATCAGGAATGTCCCCATGTGTCCCCAAAACCCCACTCCCAAACCCCTCTGCTCAGGGGCAGGTTCAGAGCCATGAACTCCTTAGGACAGTGGAGCATTTATCTCAGCAGCTCCATGTAAATAATGCAAATAATGCAAATAAATAATGCAAATAATGCAAATAGCGAGGCCCTGGCTCAGCCCAGGTTCCTGAGGGAGTTGCTGCCCCTAAGAGGATTCCCTGAAAGCAGTGAGAGATCCCCAATATCCATGACAGCCCAGCTGTGTGAGTGACATGAACACAGCCCTGTTCTCCCTGGCAGAGCCTTGCAAGAGGCAGCAGCGGGGCTCAGGCTGCTTCTCAAATCCCTCTCTCTCCCTTCTCTGTTTGCTGCAGTGGCTGTAAGGGAACAGCCCCAGGGCTGCATCATCCCCAGGACCCCCAAAACCAGGGGTACAGCACCCCCAGGACCCCCAGCTCCAGCCCCAGGGCTGCATCATCCCCAGGACCCCCAGCCCCAGGGCTGCATCATCCCCTGGACCCCCAGCTCCAGCCCCAGGGGTGGTGCAGGGGCAGGCTCTGGCTCGTTCCTACAGAGCCCTGCTGGGAGTGGGGGCTCAGCCCGGAGCTCCTGCACAGCCATGGGTCAAAAACACCGTGACTGCTGCTCTGGAGCAGCTCTGATCCTCCAAAATTATCCCAGCAGGTGAACTTCCCACCAGTTAATTAAACCATCCACCAGTTAAACCGTCCCACCACTAATCCATCCCACCAGTTAGTTAAACCATCCCACCAGTTAAACCATCCCACCACTAACCCATCCCACCAGTAAAGCAAATACAGATTAAATGTCCCAGTGCGATTCCCTGTGTCCTGTCCCTCCAGCCCTTGGCCCCAGTCCCTCTCCATTTTTCCTGTAGCTCCCTCAGCTACTGGAAGCCCAAAATGAGGTCACGCCAAAGCTTTCCCTGCTCCAGGCTGAACAATCCCGTTTCTCTCAGCCTTTCCTGATGGGACAGTCCCCTGCAGGCCCTCCCTGGGACATTTCCCTCTGTAATCCTAAACAGAGTGATTGCAGCTCTCACAGAGCCCCCGGAGAGGGAGGGGTTGTGAAGAACCCAGTGCAGTGCAGGGAGAGCTCCAGTGGGATGAAAATTCCAGAGTCACCCATCGGGATGGGAACGCAGCAGCTGAAGGGGAGATGTGCCCTGGGCAGGGGGTGGGATGGTTCTGGGATGGCCCCAGAATGGCCCTGTGTGCCAGCCCGGCCATGGGCAGCCTGCTGGACACTGGCACAGGAGGGGCAGCAGTGGCAGATGGCCCAGCGTGTCCATTATTTCAGGTACACTGGACTCTGCTGTGTGCAGCCCCACGGCAGCAGCACGGCCTTGGCTCTCGCTCGCTGTCGCTGGGCAATTTGTCTCCATCCTGTATTGCCTCAGCGGCGCAGATAAACAAATTAAGGGAGGAGAAAGCAACAAATGCAGCTTAAGACTAATTCCCCTCCGCCCCCTGAATCACTGAGGGCCTCCAAGAGTGTTCCCAGCCAAATCACACTTCAGTGCACAGGATTTAATTTGCATCTGCCAACTTCAGAAGGGGGATTTAGTCAGACAGGGCATTTGCATGCCATAAAAGGAGCTGATCTCTAATTAAACTAATATCGGCTCAGAGTTTCTGCAGCGATAACGGGAGACAAAACACGCAGGTCTTGGCAGGAGGAAGGAGCTCCTCTAAACCCTGCCAGATGCAAAAGGGGGGATTTGGGGTGGTGGGAGGGTCCTGTTCCAGAGAGAGAAACAATTCCCTGCCACTTCCAGAGGTCTCTGCACCATTCTTGCAGTGTTTGCACCCAGGTGTTGTGAAGCTCCCACAGCAGAGCCTGGCAGAGCCAATTCCTGGCAGGAGTAGGATAATTTCCTGGAAAAAAAACCTTAACATCTTTTCTACAGCTTTGGCATTTCTGAGAATGAGGAGTCCAATCAGCTTTCTAATTTTACCCTGCAGCCTCGATTAGAACACAGCTTGGGGTACGTCCAGGATTTTCAGCAGTCACTGAATGAGAGGGAGGTGCCATGAATATTCCAGAATTCCCATCCCCAGCCCTGGAATGCCACTGAGGAGTTCTGACAGCCAGAACCCATTGCACGAGCACACACACACAAAACATCCAACAACTCAGCACAGACCCCTTTGAGGATTGTCTTTGGTTCTGCTGGATCCCTTTTGGTTTTTTACACAGAGGAATCTCTTCCAGGGCAGCTCACCATTAGGATGCAGATGGATTTCTCACCTGCCATGGAAGGGTCGGGAAAATCAGGAAACTCTGGCAATCAATGTCACAGATCAGGGGAGTTCAGGGCCAGAACAGCAGGGCTGATTTCCTGCTGCCCGATGGACCCAGTGATCCCTTCCCAAACCAGAGTTGGAAGCAGGAAGAGGCTTTGAGGGGATGGCCCCTCTTGGTTCAGAGCCAGGACACAGAAGGAGCCCCATCCCCCCGGGGACCCTGCAGGGAGAAATCACTGCCTGCCTCAAATGAAGCTCTTATTTCCTGCTTTAATTCTTCCAGAGTTCTTCTCTGAGCTGCTGGAAGCTCCTGGGCTTGGGAGCTCCTGGGATCACACACAGATCTGACAGGGATCCTTCTCCTCCCGGAGAAGCTGTGGCTGCCCCAGCCCTGGGAGTGTCCAAGGCCAGGCTGGGCAGGGTTTGGATGGGGCTTTTTATTCCAGTTTCTGACGGGAAGCTCAACTCCACCTTAATTTTAAGATCATTTCTTATTTATTTCCCACGGAGGTGCTCGTGGCTGCAGCACTTCCCCAAGCCAACATCCCATCCCTCTCTCCCAGGGAACAGATGCCCACAGATCAAATCCTGTTTATTTTATTTTAGCCCTGGTGACTCTGTGCTGAGCACGTGGCACTGTGTGTGGCATTCCCCATTTCTCAAACCAAACACACTCACAACATTAAAGCTTCCTCTGCAGAGGTTTGGTGTTTTAAAGATGAAAGCACCCGAGCAAAATCTCCTTTGGACCGAACTGAAGCAGGTAACTTGTCAAGGTGAAGGGATTTTTGTGGTCAGGTTCTGCTCTCTGGCACAGTCATGCCCAGCTGGGCTAATCCCCGGCAAAGATAAAAGCTCCTGCTGGGGAAAACAAATTCTGATCTGGCAGAAATCGCAGAAATCAGTTTTTAACAGCCCCCTTTGTAATCAAAGCCTCCCAAACTCTGGGGGTTTGTGTTTCCTGAGCTGCTCCAACAGCTGTGGGGTGGTGTGAGCTGGGAGGGCTGAGCCACCCCTCCCCAGGTGACCTCACCTTCTGTCCTGGATCCCATCCCTCTGGAAAGGAGGGGCTTCTCTCCAAACCTGCTCCAAGGGAAAAAGGAGTTTGAGCAGAGCTTTTTCACTTTCTCCAAGAAATCACCCACAAACTCCCAGGGAACAACAGGACAAGAGGAAAAGGCCTTAAGTTATTCCAGGAGAGATTTAGGTTGGATATCAGAGAAAAATTCTCCCTGGAAAGGGTGGTCAGGCCTTGGAGCAGGCAGTAATGGAGTCCCCATCCCTGCAGGGATTCAGGGTCGTGTGGATGTGGCATTTGGGGACACGGCCAGCACTGGCCTTGGCAGTTGGACTCAATGACTGACCCCAGAGGGATTTTCCAGCCTTTCCAGGGGTTCTCTCATCCCATGATTATTCAGGCTTTTCTTTTCCCTGAACCAGCAGTGCCAGCGGGAAGTGGCACCATTTCCCCACAAGTGGAAATCCCGTTTTCAAAGCACTTTCTCTGGGATTTTGTAGGGCAGAAGTTCCCTTTGAGCCTCTCCCAGCCCCTCCCCACCTCCCAGGGAACAATCCCTTCCCAATATCCCATCCATCCCTGCCCTCTGGCACTGGAAGCCAAAGGGAAAGGGGGAAAGGACAAAGGAGAAAGAGAAAAGGGAATAGGGAGAAGGGTAAAGGGAAAAGGGTAAAGGGTAAAGCTCAGCTTCCCCTCCTCAGCCAAGCACAGTGACTCTCAGCTGATCCAATGGATAGCTCTGCTGGAATCTCTTGGGACAACGTCCCCTTTCTGCCCTGCACAGGGAGATCCAGCTCAGAGCAGCCTGGCCCTGGGTGATGCCCTTTCCCTGCCCTGGATCCTGTGAGTTCCACCCCCCTGCACCTCATTCTGCTCCTGCCCCGAGTTCTGGCTGCCTGTGCCCCAGCCTGAGTGAGTGCACCAATCCCATAATTCTTACACAAATATTATCCTCAGTAATCCCTCGGAGGGAAATAATATCAACAGAACTGATTACCATTTCCTGTGTGGCTGCCTGAGTAATGGGAACCAGATGATGTTTATCTTTAAAAAAATGAAAATGCCAATAAAAAAGTCATTTGGAAGAGGGAAAAAAACGCACCTCCTGGAATTTTCCTGTTGCAGCTGGAGAAATAACAGGGCTGTGCCACATCTGCAGGTTCAAACCCAGCCCAGACAAGTGGGCTTTATCACAGGGTTCAGGGAAGGTCCCACACCACAACACCATTTCCCAGTGGAACTCCCGATTTTCAGCACATTACTCAGTTTTCAGCATTTCTGTGGGATGAGCTGAACAAACGAAGAGCTTGTGAACATTTCTGCTGGGAGCACAGGTCAGGGCTCCTGGGGCTCAGCTGTGCCCTTGGTTCGTTACTGGGGAAATGGTGGAATTGGCTTCTGTTCGGTGAGATCCGCTGACTGACACAGATTGACTGAGCTCTGGAACTCCTTCATCAATGACAACAGCACAAAATTCAAATAAGAGGGGAAAACCTCACTAAAATCCCATTTTACACCCTCTGACAGGACTGAGTGTAGTCTAGAGTGGATGTGAACATTGGGGGAATTAATTCTTGTCCTCTGCAAAGAGAAAACTCCATCCTTTGAATATAAGAACATTTATGTCTGACCAGATGCTGAGCTCTGAAAACTTTCCAACTTGCTCCTTTGCCACCTTCCCAAAAAGTTTTCATCTGTCAGGCTGTAATTATTCCTGATTGATCCCTTTCACCAGCTGAACTCTTGGGGATTTATTTGCTTTTGTGCCTTTGAATTCTGTGAGTAAAATTTTTTTTTTTTTGGCCATTTTTAGTCCAAATTATAAAAGTCAAGTGCCACAAATGGAACGGCCAAATTACAGCCCGGGGTACCCATGGGAAATGCGGAAAATCAGGGCCCTTCTGTGGCGTGAGGAAAGCAGAGCCCTGAGTTGGCAGAGAACTGTGTGACCCCAGTATGGAACTGGAACTGGTCATCTGGCTGGAACTGGGAACTGCTGGGAACTGGGATCTGGCTGGAACTGGGAACTGGTGGGAACTGGGATCTGGATGGAACTGGGAACTGGGTGGAATTGGGACCTGGCAGAAACTGGGACCTGGGTGGAATTGGGATCTGGATGGAACTGGGACCTGGATGGAGTTGGGACCTGATGGGAATTGGGATCTGGCTGGAACTGGGACCTGGATGGAGTTGGGATCTGGCAGAAACTGAGACCTGGGTGGAATTGGGATCTGGCTGGAACTGGGGCCTGGATAGAATTGAGACATGGATGGAGTTGGGACCTGATAGGAATTGGGATCTGGCTGGAACTGGGACATGGATGGAGTTGGGACCTGGAAGGAAATGGGACCTGCCTGGAGCTGGGACCTAGTGGGAACTGAGACATTGATGGAATTGGGATCTGGCTGGAACTGGCACACGGCTGGAGCTGGGATCTGGCAGGTATCCAAATGCCACCCTGCAATCCTCCCAGTGTCTGAAGGTGATCTCCATGCTCCCCCCAGCCTTTTGGGATCAGCCAGGGCTTCCAGCCCCCTCGAAAAACCCCAATCCACGTCATGTCTTGGTGGCTGTGAAGGGAGAGGTGTGAGGAAAGGGAGAGCAGATAAATCCCAATCCCTTTCATTCAGACTCATTTGGGGATCAGCAATTTTAACCCCATTTCCCATCAAAATGGATGAATTCCCATCCTGTGACTGTGTTATCCCAGGCTCCTCATGCTTCCCTATTTATCTGCTGGCTTTTGTTGTTCCAGGGAAATGCTGCTCTGAACTGGCTTTTTCTGGGTAAAAACCCCTCTTTTGGCTCTGTCCCTGCAGGAGGATGTGGGAAAACGGCCCTGGAGAGTTGCCCCAGGTGAATTCTCCTTTGGGAACTGCCTTCGGATGAGACAGGCTGGGATTGTGGGATCAGCCTGGAGGCTGCTAGGAAAAAGGGGCTTTTCCTTCCCAGTCTCTGAAATGGCTTCTGTGATAAGAGGAAAATGAATTAGTGGGGTGATGACTGTGAGAACTCTCAGCGGTGTCAGTGGGGACACCTGGTTGGTTTAATTCCCAAAAAATGCCCAGGATCTGCTCTGGGAGCTGCGAGAGGCTGGAAACACGGCCATTGTTGCAATAAATATTCATTTATTTCTGACCTCAGCAACGCTGGTGGAGCTTTGTCTACCCTGAGCTGAATTTTGAGGAGGCTGAACACAAAGGTTCACGCCAAGATTCAGATCAACATTTTTTTCCAAGCCCAGAGAGGTTGGAGCCGGGGATTAACTCCTGATCACAGGCTCTGGAATTAGAGTGGGACTTATTTAAGGGAAATTATCAACAGAACAAACCTTTCCTGACACACTGATGTGTGCTAGGGGGAAATGAGCTGGTTTGATGTGGGTCTGCAGATGGGCTGAGCTGTGGGGTTGGGAAGGGTCTATGGGGACACACAGAATATTTGGGTTTGAAGCACCTTCAGGAGCTTTCCTTTGTGGATATATTTGATTTTGCCACTGGAATGGGAGTAAATTCCAGCCAAGTCTCTGATTTTATCTGACACTCTGTTGTTTGCTCTTTGCATTTTCTCCTGGGCTTTCCCAAATTTGGTATCAAAAGCTGCAAAATGAGAGCTCTGATGATCTGGGCTCACCTTGCACCAATTGGGGGCACAAATTCCAGGCCAAGGAATGATGTGGGAAGTGGAGCTGAAGGCCAGGAGACGTCCCAGGAATTATTTTGATGATTTCCTCTGTGGCTGGGTCCCTCATGGAGTAGTTCCTGAGCTGGAGGGCATCAGTTTCCTCTTGGTCCAAGGTCAGAAGGACAAAACTCTTGTGCTGTGCAAGGAGGGAGGAAATGTTGGGATCTCACCAGGGTATTTCTGTGATCTGAAGAAATGTTGGGATCTCACCAGGGTATTTCTGTGATCCAAGGAAATGCTGGGATCTCACCAGGATAGTTCTGTGATCCAAGGAAATGCTGGGATCTCACCAGGATATTTCTGTGATCTGAGTCGTAACCCCAAGAGTTCCCCTCCATGCTGGAGCCTGTTCCTTTCTCTAAGCCTGATTTCCCGGGGTTTGGGAAGATGGGAATTGTCCATGAGGGACACAGGGCTGAGAGGAGGCTGATTGCTGATTATCCTGTGAAATGGGAATGCACTGCCATCTCGACACATGTTTTGTGATGGATTTGGGAATCTGAGTGTCTCAACACCCTCAGGGCTATCACCTTCTGCTTTTCTTTGACCTGATTAGAACTTAAAAGTACCAGAGAGCTCAGAGCTGTGAAATCTGGTCAAACTCTGCAGGTTCAGCTGATCCATTGGGAATGTGGGAAAGGGTTGGAGTGGAGATGCCCTGAGCTGGAAGCAAACCTGGCTGTGGGGCAGTTCCACCTTTGGGTGATCCCTGTGATCACAGAAATCAGCCCCAAACCTCCTGGAGCTGTGTCCTATGTCAGGATTTGCTGTATCTGCAGTGGGAACTCTCCAACATTTCCAGGTTTTCATCCTTTTTCAGCCCAGAACTGGGATTGGGAGCTGGAGTTAAAGGCTTTGCTGCTTCTCCCCGGCCTTGGATGATCATGCAGAAAAAGGCTCAAATCCTCAAGGCTCTGCCCAGCCTTTGGAAAAGAGTTTTAATTGGAATGGGATCATTTTCTTCCCTTGCCACTGCGTCATTGCAGCATTCCTGCACAGGAGAGGTGTCAGAGCAGGAAGCCTGGTGTGAATTCTGTACACGACTCCAGGAGCTCCCAAGAGCTTTCCAGGACAGAGGAGCCTGGATCTGATGGGTCCAGGAATACCAGAGAGAAAGAAATGCCCTGAATGATTCCAGAGTTTGGTATTTCCAGCACAGCAGCAGAGTCCAAACACAAAAACACAAACACCCCGTGGTTCTTACCAGCCCTGGAGCTTCCCAAGGTGTTTTGCAGCCCTGGCTCTAATTCCCTGCAATTCCCAGGAATGCAGGGCCCAGGCAGAGCCGGCCCTAGGATCCCCTTGCTGACATCAATGGTCATTTGCAAAACCCCGCTGGATTCAAATGTTTGATGCAATAAAGGAAATCGGGTTATTCCTGATTCCTGGCTGGTTCCCAGCAGAGCAGGCACATGGATATTGATGTCCTTGCATTGGGGTGCACAGTAAATACCAGCCCAGATCATCACGGGCATCAACTGCCTGTTAAGGCAGAGGCTAAATTTGGGATTTTTATGTTGCAATAAATCTTGTTTCTCTACAAGGCCTAGGCAAACCTTAAATCAAAGCCATTCTGCTCTCCCCCCTCTGTAGTTATTGATTGGGGCGTTATCCATCAAGAACCACCAGGAGAACACGCCATAACTGTGATGGATCTGCCCCTGCTCCTGGCACTGATCCTGGCAGCAGGGCATGCGTTGTGCCCACCCTGGGCTGGGCTTTGTTCCAGGGGCCTTCTCCTCCAGCCCAGCCTGATGGAAAGACGGGAACAGAGAGATGGATGAGGATTTTCCAGGTGGCTTTCTGCCCATGGAGCTGGGCACACCCCACAAAGAGCAAACCTCACCCCTCTCCCAAAATAATGCTCCCGCAGGCAAAAAAATTACTGGGAAAATGGAAAGAAAAAAGGAAGGAGGAGAGGACAAATGAGAAGCAGATAAAGGGACGTAAACAGGAAGAGCTGCCAGGTCAGAATTCTAGAGGCAGAATCCTCAGATGAGACACGGGAGCTCTGGAGGGTCAGAGAGGTCTCTGCAATTGTGCAGCAGAAGGGTAGAACTCTTCCCAAAATGCCCTGAGCGTCCCAGTGCTTTGGGATCAAAATCCTTCATGAATTTCCACATCCCTTTTCTTGCTGTCCATCCCAGGTCATTGTCCAGGAGCTCCCTGCACTTCTGCTCCAAATCCCTCCTCCCCATCACTGCTGCTGGCAGCACCCAAACATCTCCCTGCACAGGTTTTGCTCAGGGCAGGGAGACTTAGGGAGAAAAACCTTTCTCTCCCCTGGTTATTTTTGCCACGTTAAATACCAGACAGAAATGCTGTTACAAACATACCCTAATTCAGCCTCATCCCCGAGCAGATTTCACTTTGCTGGGATAAATTTATCCCCGTCGGATTTCAGAGCCGTCCGCGCCTGGGACCTAATGAATCCAACCAGCTCGGGATAACAATAATTTCTACAAATCTGCTTATCTGGGCTAAGTGTTTATCCCTTTAGCTGCAGCCCTCCTGATCCCAAATCATTGTTACAAAACAGAAGCAGGGGGTGTAATTGAAAGGCGTTTATTTGCTCAGCTGCTGCGGCACAAACGTGGCGATTGAAGTGTCGGCGCTGCCTCCAGATCCCCCCGTTTGATTCATTCCAGAAAAACAGCACAGGGGAGCCTCCAAAATCACTCCTCGTGCATGAGCCACGGTGCAGGACGGGCTGGACACTGTGAGGGGAGAGTGGAACATGAGCAATGGTGGGATCAGATGGACTGAGAACAGTGCGGGCTCTGAACGCAGCCTGGAATAAAACAGGGACAGGGAGTGGGGCCTCGCCCATAAAAACTGGGGAAAACAGGGGAGCAAAACTGCCTGGGCCATATTGCTGTGTGATGTGAGAGCAGGGTGGGGAAATGCTGATTGTGGGCTGTGATTGATCTGTTGGGGCTGCCTTGAACACTTCCAGCTTCAGCGTGTGAGTGAGAGGATGGATGGGGCTGAAGGGGTGGGAGCACACTCTCGTTATGGGGTTGGTCCATACAGCCCCACATCTGCTCCCCAGGTATGCAGGAAAGGAAAAGGGGGCTCTGCAAGGGGAGCTGGTGACTGCCACTGTGGGGAAACCTTTGTGGCAATGCCAGAATCACAAAATAAAACACTCATGGAAGGGTTTCAGGTGGAAGAGACCTCAAAGACCATCAAATTCTGCCCCCTGCCATGGCAGGGACCCGTCCCACTGTCCCAGGTGCTCCCAGCCCCAATGTCCAGCCTGGCCTTGGGCACTCAAAGGGATCCAGGGGCAGCCACAGCTGCTCTGGGAATTCCACCAAGGGCTGGAGGGACAGGACACAGGGAATGGCTTCCCAGTGCCAGAGGGCAGGGATGGATGGGATATTGGGAAAATTTCCTGGGAGGGAGGTTGGAACGAGTCCCAGAGCAGCTGTGGTCCCCTGGATCCCTTTGAGTGCCCAAGGCCAGGCTGGACATTGGGGCTGGGAGCACCTGGGACAGTGGAGGGGTCCTGGGATGGGATGGATGGGATGGGATGGGATGGGATGGGATGGGATGGGATGGATGGGGGATGGGATGGGATGGGTGGGTGGGATGGGATGGGATGGGATGGGATGGGATGGATGGATGGGATGGGATGATGGTGGATGCCATGGATGGGATGCCAGGATGGGATGCATGGATGGATGCCTGGGGGATTTAAGATCCTTTCCCACTCAGAGCAGGGATGATGTGGATGCTCAAAGGGATCCTGAGGGTACCGAGCCCTGCAGGAGCCGCCCTGTGCTGACATCGCTTCCCTGCCCCCTCCTCCTCAGCCAAAACAGAGCTTGGACAGAGCAGCAGCCCCAGGATTCCTGAAGAGAAGGGCCCGACAGAGAAATGCAGGGAGCTGAATCTCCTGCCAGACACAAACGTTGTGATGAAAATGCAGTTGGTTCTGTTGTGGGAGCGTCGGGAGGAGCGCGGCACCGGAACACGCTCCAAATGTCAAATGCATTCAACTCCTGCGCCCTTATTGTTCCTATAATTCTCATCCAATGTCACCCCTGGCAGAATCACACAATATTGGCTCTGATGGAGCCTTGCTGAATATTGTTAAGCAATGAGGAGATTGCCAGGGGGAGCGGGAGGAGGAGGGGCAGCGGGGCGGGGGTGACACAGCAGGGCCCCGAATTAAATTCATCAGCAAGATCGAGTTTGCACTTCTGGGGGCCCTGACACCTGCGAGGGCTCTGCTGGAGCTCTGGACACGAGGTTTGTCTCCTCTCTGGAATGCAGTTTGGGAGCAGGACATGGGGACAGCAAAGGCACGGACAGGGAGGGGACAACTCATCGTCATTGCTCCGAGTGAGCAGAGCTGTGACTGCAAGGAGAGAGAAGAGAGGAAGGGAGAAAGGAGGGAGGGAGAAAGAAAGGGAGAAAGGGAGAAAAAAGGAGAAAGGGAGAAAAGGAGAAAGGGAAAAAGGGAGAAAGAGAGAAAGAGAAAGGGAAAAAGGAAGGAGGGAGGAGGGGGGAGGGGGGAGGGAGGGGGAGGGAGGGAGGAGAGGGGAGGGAGGGAGGAGGGAGGAGGAGGGAGGAGGGAGGGAGGGAGGGAGGGAGGGAGGGAGGGGGAGGGAGGGAGGGAGGGAGGGGGGAGGGAGGAGGAGAAAATGACAGCAAATGTTCCTAGTGCAAAGGGGCAGCGTGGGCTCGTGCTGCATTATTTGATTTCTCTCCTGACCCTGAGGTCTCCACAAAGCTGATTCACAGACCCAGTGAGATCCCAGGGCCTGGGGTCCAATTCCTGCTGCTCTGGGCAGCAGCAGTGGCACCCTCACCCTGCAGCAGCAGCCAGAGCTGGGCCACTGGCCCCTGGCCTGTGGACCGGGGCATAGAGGGAAAAGGGAACGGGGGAAAGGGAAAAAGGGGAGGGGAAAGGGGAAAGGGGAAAGGGGAAAGGGGAAAGTCCGTGCATGTGAGGCGTGTTGGGGGGGGGGTGCAGGCGCAGGGCGCATGAGGTGTCAGCAGCTGAGCTGTGAGAGGCTTGAGAGGAGGGACGTACGTGTTCTGGTCGGCGTGGGGGTGCGACCCAGGGGGGGGGATAGCGAGATCATAGTCATCTCGCCGGGGCTGTAGGTTGCGCGCCTGGAGAGAAGGGGAGCAAGTTGGATGTGCCACGATCACGCGCGCGGGCGATACCTGCTGAGATTGTGGTTGTGAGGTGAGATGTTGGGCTGGTGGGGTTGGGGTAGGTAGGGAGTGGACGGGCAGAGGCAGGGCCAGGTGCCCGACGGGAGGTGGTGGAGAGAAGAAGCTGATGCGATTCCGGGCAGCTGGAGCGGCGGTCGGGCACAGGGAGTTCGGCTTCAGGCGAGGCGTCACGAGGCCAGGGGCGCACGCGCGTAAGTGCCAGTTGACTGGGTTCGGATAGATCTCTGTGTGGGTTGCGAGGAGAGGCGCGATGGCGCAAAGTGCGCATGGGAGACCGTTGCGGGATGTGGTTTGTCAGAGGGAGAAGAGGTGTGGGTGGTGGGTGCTTGAGGGGCCTGGGTTGTGGAGAAGAGCGCAGGGCAAAGAGGTTGCGAGCGGGGCACTCCGTGTGGTGTGGTCGCAAGAGGGAGAAATAGGGCGGAAGGTCTGCGAGGGTGGGATGTGGTGCGAGACATTGGTGAAGAGATTGTTTGGGGTTGGATCGTAGTGGTGTGGTTTGCAGTGATTTGAGACTGTGTCGGCAGAGGGGCGTGCAACGGACCAGGGTCCCCGCTCGCTGGAGGCCAAGAGGTTGGAGCTAGAGTGTGCTGCGCGGGGTGGTGGGCGCAGGGAGGCTCGTGTGGGGGGTGCTGAGTCCGTTTGCAGAGTGTTCATGCAATGCAAGTTTGGGGTTGACCGCTGGGCTGGGGCGCGAAAGTGGCGCAGTCGGCTGCGTGGCAGGAGATGTCGCGCGCGCGAGGCTTACGTGTTCGCTTCGCATGTTTTGAGGTGTCGTGAGACGGTGGCTTGTCCCGAGGCCAGGATCACTTTTAGGCTCGCAGGCGTGGAGGTGATGGTGCGGAGGGGTAGTGAAATGATGGAGAAGCGGCGTGGGGTGCGAAGACCAGAAGGGGTGCAGGGACCGGAGTGCAGCAGAGGAGATGGGGCCCGAAGGCCTGTGGGATTTCGCGGGCAGGGCCTGGGTGAGTGGGATGGGGTTGGGGGAACAGAGGGCGTGGAGCGGCAAGCGACGAGGCAGGGATCGTGGAGAACGCAGCGCCGCTGCTGCGAGCGATCGAGCTGGGGAGCCGGGGGGCTGGAGCAGGCCTGGGAGGCTGGAGAGTGGGTGGTTGGGTCACAGCAGGGTTGGGAAGGGCGCACTGGGGAGGGCGCTGGGAGGGCACTGGAGGGATCTGGGGAGCCACACCGGAGCAGCGGGCGCTGCGGGGGCGCGGTGGGAGGAGGGTCGGCTCTGGGCCGCCGAGTGGTGGGGGTTACTGGAAACGGGGTGCATGAATCTCCAGGGTGGTATGCGGCCTGGCAGATGGCGGGGTGGAAGCGCGTGGAGGGCAGCAGAGCGTGGCGCGCGGGGGTGGGCGGGGAGGCAGCTGCGGCGCCGCGCGAGGTGGAGGTGGTGGATGAGGCAGCGATGAGGGGGTGTGCTGCTGGCATCCTGGCGAGGATGAGGGCTGCGCCAGGGGGCGCGAGGCGGGAAGTGCCAGAGGAGCGTGCACGAGCGCAGCAGAGGATGAACGCAGGCGTGGAATTTGGGGGGTCGAGGCGTGTGTGTCGACGAACAGGTGCGCGACGGGATGATAGTCCTGCGGAAAAGCCGGAGAAGGATGCGTGTGTACTGGCACTGTTCCGTATTCGGTTGGGTGGTGTGTGCGGGGCTATCGCGGCCGAAGGAGATTGTGGCAGCGCGAGGCCGCACGGGGCGGTGGGCAGATGCGGGGGCGCGCGGAGCTGGCTTTGGTTAGTCGTGTGGTGCGAGAGGTGTGAGGCTGCAGGTGGGCAGCGCGAGAGGGATGGGAGCATGTTGATTTCCGGGCGCGCAGAGGGAGTGTGGAGGAGGTAGAGACGTTAGCTGGCAGAGCGATATGGTGCGCACGTGCGCTTTATCCGGGCGTGGAGCTGTCAGAGAAATAGAGGGCGCGCAAGAGACGCTAGTGCAGCGCTTGGTCCAGAGAGTGGCGTGTGATCGTTTTTGAGATGTGGGCTGGTTGCGGGAGAGAGAGACGCGATGAGGCAAGAAGTGGGTGGAGCGAGAAAGCGCCGCAGGAGTGAAGCGAGGCGGGCGTGTTGTCGCTTTGAGATCAGGAGAGGTTTGGCGTGAGGCCGTGGTGATTCGTCGGTGGTGTAGGCTGGCGGAGTGGGTGGTACGTGGCGCGTCGGCTGGCGATGGCAGGGATCACGCAGCGTCCGGATTGATTGATTTGTGGTGGTCGCGAGCAGTGGGAATAGTGCGGCGTGAGATGAAGGTAGCGCCAGGAGAGAGCGAGTGGGAGCGATGGTCTTTCGAGATTAGAGGGGCTCGCTGCGATGCCCGAGGTTAGGGTCGCGAGATCGGCTGAAGAAATGGTGTGGGTTCAAGAGGTTGGTAATGAGAGGATTGGCATGTGTGCCGAGTTAGGGGATTGCCAATAGATGTGCGTGGTGGGGGAATGTGGTGAGTTTGGTGCAGGGTGTAATTTAGAGTCGGTGCGAGATGATGTTGAGGATGACGCTAAGAAGGAGAGCGTAGAAGAAGGGAAGAGGAGTTAGGAGAGTGTCTGTCTGCGCGAAACAGGCTGGAAGTTTAGTGTGAGATAGTGAGGCCTGGGGGGAGATTAGTAGCTGAGGGATGAAAGAGCGTGTGTGAAAATGACAGGCGAGTGTAAGAAAGGGGATTGGGGTAGAGAGAGTGTTAGGATTGCGTGACTGGCTGTTGGAGCTTTCGAGAATGGGGTAGGTGCTGGTTTGGTGCAGGCGAGCTGGGGTAAGTTATAGAGTGTCGGTGGTGTTCGCAGGAGGGGGTTGATTTGTATAAGTAGATTTGCCATGATGAGACACGAGTTGGGAATAGAGAGGTGATAGCATGTAACCAGCGAGCGAGCAGAAGATCGAGGACGCGCGCAAGTGGTGATGTGAGAAGTGGCGGGGTGGGGTGTAGCAGATGGTAAGCTGCGGATGGTGTAAGACTGTTGGAAGTCTTAGGGAGAGAAGTAGGACGTGGGGATGAAGGAAGTGGCCGGGGTTGCTACCTGGGTGTTCGCGGAGTGGGAGCAAAGTGAGGGTGGGTGGGCAGAAAATATTTCGTGTAGTGAAGAGGTACGCGGCCAGATGCTTGCGAGCTCGTGTTGCGAAGTTATGTGGGATGTTTAGAGACGCAGGGACGGTTGTTGAGCGGAGCGCCGGAGGGACAGAAGATGGGGTGTAGTTGCTGACGAGGTGCGCGAAGGAGCGCGCACGGTGTGCGCTGGAGAGTAGATAGGACAGAAGGGAGGCGCGGCGGGTGTGTTCCGCGAGGCGCTGTGAAGCAGGATGAGCTGGGAGAGGGCGACAAGGTACGTGCTGGACGTTGGAGAGAAGGCAGACGTGGCTGTGGGTGGCAGACGTTTCGAGAGGGCTTGTGCACAGGAGCGGGTGGTTGCACAGCCTGGCGGGGCAGTCAGTTATTGATAGAAGATGAATAGCCAGCTTTGGTGTGAGGATGTCGTGGATTTTCCTAGATGGGTCTGGTGTGTACAGTGCTGGGGAAAGGGTGGAGGTGTGGGGTGTGGAGCTAGGAAGGAAGGGTCCGTGAGGCTGTGGAGGTAGAGGGCGTGTCGAGAGTTTTGCCGTGAGGAGTGGATGGTTCGCTCGGCTTGGAGAGGGGCTGCCTGGTTGTGATTCGTGAGGCGCAAGAGATGGACGCGCGGTAGGTGCCGGAGAGGTGGGCGCCTGTGTGTGAAGCGGACGCCAGGTGGCGACAAGGTAGGCGCCATGATGGGCGTGTTGTGGGTGGGAGAGGGCGCAGCAGCGTCGGCAGGAGAGAGCTTGCTGGAGGTCGTGGCAGGGATCGCAGGGATGCGTGTAAGGCAGAGTGAAGGACGTGGATCCGCGAGCGCGTCGTTCCAGGATGACGCGAGGCGAAGAGCAGGAGGAATAAGCGCGCGAGTGCGGCCGGACGGCCGGTTATGGAAGAAGGTGCGTGAGGCTGGCGGCGGTTGGGCAGATGTGGAAGAGGAAGCTGGGGGAGAGGGGGGGGATGTGGACTGTGAGTTGCTTTTCGATGTAAGGGTTTCGAGTTGATGGTGCATTAATTCTGCTGATGGTTGATATATGCGTGTTGGGAGGAGTGGGGTGTAGGTGGTGTAAAGTGAGGTGGGAGGGGGAGGGCGGGCGTAGTGGGGGGGGAGGAGCGGTGTAGGTGGCGGGAGGATGTGGAGGGAGAGGGGGATGACGCGAGGGGTGGGGGAGAGGGAGCGTGGCGAGGCGGATGCGTGGTATGGAGGCGGGGGCGCGCGGCGCGCGCGGGGAGGGGGAGAGGGAGTGGGTGGGAGGGGGGGTAGGCGAAGGAGGGGGGGAAGGTGGGCGGGAGAAGTGCGGGGGGGTGGGGGGGAGGTGGATGGGGTTGGGGAAAAGGGAGTAGGGGGAAGGTAGATGGGTGGGGGGAAGGGGTGGGGTGGGTGGTAGTGGGTGGGAGTGTGGACGGGTTGGAGAGGGAAGGCGGTGGGTGAGAGCGGGGGAGGGTGAGTGGGAGAGGATGGAGGCAGGGGTGGAGTGGGGGGTGTAGGGGGAGGCGGCGGTGGGGGGTGGAGGAGGGTGGCATGGCCCGCGGCACCGGTATGGCGCTGGGAGGATAAGGGAAATGGGAAGGGGAAAGAAAGGGAGGGAGGAAAGGGAAAGGGGTAAGGGGAAAGAGGGAAGGGAAATGGGGGAAGGGACAAGGGGAAAGGGGGAAAGGGGAAAGGGGAAGGGAGGTGAAAAGGGGAAAGGGGAAAAGGGGAAAAGGTGAATGGGGAAGGAAAGGGGGAAAGGAAAGGAAGGGGCAGAAAGGGGAGGGGAATGGGAAAGGAAGGCGATAGGGGAAAGGTGGGAAAGAAGGAGAGGGGAAAGGGGAACTGGGAAAGAGGAAGGGGGAAAGGGGAAGGAGAGAGGAGAGAAAGGGAAGGGAAAGGGAGGGAGGAAGGGAATTTTGGGAAGTTGGGAAGGAGGAAGGAAGGGAAAGGGGAAGAGGGAAGAAAGGGAGGAAGGGGAAGGGAAGGAAAGGGGAAAAACGGGAGAAAGGGGTAAAGGGAGGGAAGGGGAAAGGGGAAAGGGAAAGGGGGAAAGGAAAGGGAAGAGGGGAAAGGGGGAAAGGGGAAAGGGGAAAGGAGGATGGAAAAGGGAGGGGGAGGAAAAGAAGGGGGAAAGGAGGGAAGGGGACAGGGGAAAGGGGAAAGGGAGAAAGGGGAAAGGGGGAAAGGAAAAAGGGAGAGGGGAAAGGGAAAGGGAAAGGGAGGAAAGGGGGAAAGGGGAAGAGGGAAAGGAGAGGGAAGGGGAAAGGGGAAGGGGGAAGGGAGAAGGGGAAGGGGAAAGGAAAGAAAAGGAAGAAGGGAAAAAAGGGGAAGGGAAAGGGGAAAGGGGGAAAAGGGAGTAAAGTGGGAAAGGGGAAAGGGGAAGGAAAGGGGAAGAGGGGAGCGCGAAAGGCTGAACAGGGAGAAGGGGAAAGGGAAAGGGGAAGGGAAAGGGAAGTGAAGAGAAGGGAAAGGAAGGAAAGAGGGAGAAGGAGAGAAGGGGAAGGGGGAAAGGGGAAAGGGGAAAGGGGAAGGGAAAGGGAAAGGGAAGGGAAGGGAGGAGAAGGGGAGGAAGGGGGACAGGGAAAGGAAAAGCAAAGAAGAAGGGCTGAACAGGAAATGCAGGGAAAAGAAAGAAAAAAAAAAAAGAAAAAAAGGAGAGAAGGGAAAGGGAAAAGGGAAAAGGGGTAAAGGCTCCCAGGGAACAATCCCTTCCCAATATCCCATCCATCCCTGCCCTCTGGCACTGGGAAGCCATTCCCTGTGTCCTGTCCCTCCAGCCCTTGGCCCCAGTCCCTCTCCAGCTCTCCTGGAGCCCCTTTAGGCCCCAAAAGGGGCTCTGAGCTCTCCCTGGAGCCTTTTCCTCTCCAGGTGAGCACCCCCAGCTCTCCCAGCCTTGCCCCGCAGGCAATACCTGGTTATCACCTTCTCTGAGTTATTCCTCACACAAACACAGCTTTAATCCCTGCACAAAGCCCTGAATTTCCTGAGTTTGGGCACCTGCAGCCCCCTCTGGCCTCGCTCCCTCCCCCCCAGAGCCAGCCTGGGATCCTCCCCTCCCATCCAAAGGGGCAGCAAATATTTAAATGAATAATTGAATTCCAGGCAGGCTGTGCCAGGCCGGGCTGTGCCAGGTGCTGCTCAGGGAACAGTCTCGGGCGCTTTCCAGCAGCAGAAGAAATCATTTTTTATTGCCTGTAATTAGGTCTTTTTAGCTGAATTAATCCCTGGGGCAGATCTGTGCTCGGTACAACGGAGCTGCACCAGGCTGGGTTTGACCCCTCGGCTCAGCCTGATGGTGTGAACATGGAAAATTCCAGAGAAATGTAAATTATGGGTTGGGGAGGGGTAATCCAGGGGTTAACAGGGCTGGGGCTCTGCAGCAGGGCTGGCTGGGAAAGATGCAGTAATGTTGGGGGGGTGGCCTGATAAGAATTGTGTTTTCTGCAGCTTTTTAGCAAAAAAGTTAAAAATAAAAGCAGAATAAAACCGGCTCCAGCCCGAAGGAAGGATTTGGGGGGCTCTGGAGTCTTTGCTGTTCGTCTGTCAGGGACGATGCTGAGCGATCAAATCCCATTTTCAGAGGAAACATCCCAATGTTGTGATCAGGAGATTCCCACGGGGGAAGGGAGCACTGAGCCCAAGGGCAGGAGCGCAGCTCTGGCTCCCGATGCTTTGGGATTTCGGGAATCTGGGGCTTTCCAGTAGAAATAAGCTGGGCCCAGCTGGGCTGGGACCAAATCACCTCCAGTCCCCGCCTGGCCCAGGCTCCCTTGGCCTTTAGACATCGAGGAAGGGCCTTGCCAAGAGAAGTTGTGAGGAAAAAGACGTGAAAATCCCCATTTTTCACCAGCGAGTGGATAATCCACAAAATGTTTGTGTCTGATCTGGGGTTTTGTTTAGATCAGTTCTTCTGGATTTTGACCTTTTCATCCTTAATTGTTTTCTGTCTTTATAAGTTCAATTGAATTTTTAATTGGAAAATCAGCTTAAACAGCAAAGCCCAGCTTTAAATGAAGGGAATGTTTAAAGAGGAAGATTCAGACTTCAGAACTTTCTGAACACTGAAAATTCCAGATAAATCAAAATGGACTTTTTCCTTTGAAAACTTCTGGCTCCAGCATGCAGCATTTCTCCGTGGGGGAAAAGATGAGGGAATTTCCTGGGCAATTTCCCAATATTTCTGGTACCTGCAGTAGCTGTTTAAAACCCTTTCACATCCCTTCGCCCTCCCACACACACTGCTGAGAAATAAATCCTTTGGAAATGGAAATCAAGCTTGAAGTAAACAGATTAGTAATGGTTATTTGGTAACACTTTATTAATTAAATGTCCTAAATACATTTAAACCTAGGCGTTTAATTTAGATTTATTGGTATAATTTAGATTTATAACAATTGTTATTATAGCTTAAGTACAGTAAATGCCAATTGATTTTTATAGACAATATTTACTGAGGTGTAACCATGGCGCAAAATTTAATTATCTCCATCCTCAGTCAGCAGGACAGGAGAGAGGGTTCAGCCCCAGGGCCTGGGGAGGCTGCTCTGACCTTGGAACCCTGAGCTTTGCCCTGTCTTGGGTCCCCCAGAGCCCTTCCTGGAAAAGCCAAAGATCAACAGGCACTTTTTAATGAGAAAAGCTTTCAGTTCATGGCTCAGCATGGACCTCAGAGCCCCTTTTGGGGCCTAAAGGAGCTCCAGGAGAGCTGGAGAGGGACTGGGGAAAAAAAAAAAAAAAAAAAAAAGGGGGAGGGAGGGAAAAAGATCCCGAACGCTTCCCACAACAGAACCAACTGCATTTTCATCACAACGTTTGTGTCTGGCAGGAGATTCAGCTCCCTGCATTTCTCTGTCGGGCCCTTCTCTTCAGGAATCCTGGGGCTGCTGCTCTGTCCAAGCTCTGTTTTGGCTGAGGAGGAGGGGGCAGGGAAGCGATGTCAGCACAGGGCGGCTCCTGCAGGGCTCGGTACCCTCAGGATCCCTTTGAGCATCCACATCATCCCTGCTCTGAGTGGGAAAGGATCTTAAATCCCATCCCATGGCATCCATCCATGGCATCCCACCCATGGCATCCCATCCCATGCATCCCATCCCATGGCATCCATCTCCCATCCCATCATCCCATCCCATCCCATTCCCATCCCATCCCATCCCATCCCATCCCATCCCATCCCATCCCATCCCATCCCATCCCAATTCCCATCCCATCCCATCCCAGGGACCCCTCCCATGTCCCGGTGCTCCAGCCCCAATGTCCAGCCTGGCCTTGGCCACTCAAAGGGATCCAGGGGCAGCCACAGCTTCTCTGGGATTCCATCCCAGCCCCTCCCACCCTCCCAGGGAACAATCCCTTCCCAATATCCATCCATCCCATCCCTGCCCTCTGGCACTGGGAAGCCATTCCCTGTGTCCTGTCCCTCCAGCCCTTGGTCCCAGTCCCTCTCCAGCTCTCCTGGAGCTCCTTTAGGCCCCAAAAGGGGCTCTGAGGTCCATGCTGAGCCATGAACTGAAAGCTTTTCTCATTAAAAAGTGCCTGTTGATCTTTGGCTTTTCCAGGAAGGGCTCTGGGGGACCCAAGACAGGGCAAAGCTCAGGGTTCCAAGGTCAGAGCAGCCTCCCCAGGCCCTGGGGCTGAACCCTCTCTCCTGTCCTGCTGACTGAGGATGGAGATAATTAAATTTTGCGCCATGGTTACACCTCAGTAAATATTGTCTATAAAAATCAATTGGCATTTACTGTACTTAAGCTATAATAACAATTGTTATAAATCTAAATTATACCAATAAATCTAAATTAAACGCCTAGGTTTAAATGTATTTAGGACATTTAATTAATAAAGTGTTACCAAATAACCATTACTAATCTGTTTACTTCAAGCTTGATTTCCATTTCCAAAGGATTTATTTCTCAGCAGTGTGTGTGGGAGGGCGAAGGGATGTGAAAGGGTTTTAAACAGCTACTGCAGGTACCAGAAATATTGGGAAATTGCCCAGGAAATTCCCTCATCTTTTCCCCCACGGAGAAATGCTGCATGCTGGAGCCAGAAGTTTTCAAAGGAAAAAGTCCATTTTGATTTATCTGGAATTTTCAGTGTTCAGAAAGTTCTGAAGTCTGAATCTTCCTCTTTAAACATTCCCTTCATTTAAAGCTGGGCTTTGCTGTTTAAGCTGATTTTCCAATTAAAAATTCAATTGAACTTATAAAGACAGAAAACAATTAAGGATGAAAAGGTCAAAATCCAGAAGAACTGATCTAAACAAAACCCCAGATCAGACACAAACATTTTGTGGATTATCCACTCGCTGGTGAAAAATGGGGATTTTCACGTCTTTTTCCTCACAACTTCTCTTGGCAAGGCCCTTCCTCGATGTCTAAAGGCCAAGGGAGCCTGGGCCAGGCGGGGACTGGAGGTGATTTGGTCCCAGCCCAGCTGGGCCCAGCTTATTTCTACTGGAAAGCCCCAGATTCCCGAAATCCCAAAGCATCGGGAGCCAGAGCTGTGCTCCTGCCCTTGGGCTCAGTGCTCCCTTCCCCCGTGGGAATCTCCTGATCACAACATTGGGATGTTTCCTCTGAAAATGGGATTTGATCGCTCAGCATCGTCCCTGACAGACGAACAGCAAAGACTCCAGAGCCCCCCAAATCCTTCCTTCGGGCTGGAGCCGGTTTTATTCTGCTTTTATTTTTAACTTTTTTGCTAAAAAGCTGCAGAAAACACAATTCTTATCAGGCCACCCCCCCAACATTACTGCATCTTTCCCAGCCAGCCCTGCTGCAGAGCCCCAGCCCTGTTAACCCCTGGATTACCCCTCCCCAACCCATAATTTACATTTCTCTGGAATTTTCCATGTTCACACCATCAGGCTGAGCCGAGGGGTCAAACCCAGCCTGGTGCAGCTCCGTTGTACCGAGCACAGATCTGCCCCAGGGATTAATTCAGCTAAAAACACCTAATTACAGGCAATAAAAAATGATTTCTTCTGCTGCTGGAAAGCGCCCGAGACTGTTCCCTGAGCAGCACCTGGCACAGCCCGGCCTGGCACAGCCTGCCTGGAATTCAATTATTCATTTAAATATTTGCTGCCCCTTTGGATGGGAGGGGAGGATCCCAGGCTGGCTCTGGGGGGGAGGGAGCGAGGCCAGAGGGGGCTGCAGGTGCCCAAACTCAGGAAATTCAGGGCTTTGTGCAGGGATTAAAGCTGTGTTTGTGTGAGGAATAACTCAGAGAAGGTGATAACCAGGTATTGCCTGCGGGCAAGGCTGGGAGAGCTGGGGTGCTCACCTGGAGAGGAAAAGGCTCCAGGGAGAGCTCAGAGCCCCTTTTGGGGCCTAAAGGGGCTCCAGGAGAGCTGGAGAGGGACTGGGGCCAAGGGTGAGGGACAGGACACAGGGAACGGCTTCCCAGTGCCAGAGGGCAGGGATGGATGGGATATTGGGAAGGGTTGTTCCCTGGGAGGGGGGGAGGGGCTGGATGGAATTCCCAGAAGCTGTGGCTGCCCCTGGATCCCTTGAGTGCCCAAGGCCAGGCTGGTTGGGGTGGAGCACCTGGGACAGTGGGAGGGGTCCCCGCCATGGCAGGGGTGGCACTGGGTGGGATTTAAGGTCCCTTCCCTTCTGAGATCCCAACACCTCCCTGTGTTTCAGAGTCCCACTGGTTCCCATTCTGGTTCTGGGGCAGGAATTCTCCAGGATGGCTCTGTGTAGGGAGGATCTGCTCTCTCCGTTCCTTCGATCCTCCCAATCCCTGGATCCTCCCAATTCCCAGATATTCTCAATCCCTGGATATTCCCAATCCCCAGATATTCCCGATCCCTGGATCGTCCCTGTCCCTGCCATCCCGGGGTGTTTGGGGCTGTGCTCCTGCTCAGGGCTGTGATTGAGCCGATCCATCCTTTGCCCCACGTTTAGCAAATCACTCCGGGCCTGCAGGAATCTGCAGCTTTGTCAGCTCTGCACATTCACATCCTGAGCAGAGGAGAGCTGAGATATAAATCTGTAGTTTCATCTTGAAATAATGGCTTTCTCAGTGTCTAGATCTCGTGTTCTGCAGTCAGCCCAGCCCCTGTCTAGACACTGTGTTATTCCTGCCCGAGCAGCCCGGCCACCTCTGGCACCTTGGCGAGGCTGTGCCCTGCCACCCCTGCCCAGCCAAAGCCACATCTCTGCTGGGTGGCACCGGCCCCTCCCGAGGCTCGGTTTTCAGGAACCATCGCTATCTGTGCCTGATCGCCGCATGTCACATGTCATTAGCTCCCAAGTCATTTTAGCAAAGGCATTCAGTCTGCAGCGGGTTGGGACTGTCTGGTGTGCGCCTCTTGCTTCCAGCTTTCAGCGTTTAAGATCTTAATGTGATGGCTCTGTGACTCAGTTTACCTTCTTTCCCTGCTCGTTTAATGGCAGAAACTGACTTTTATTCTAATTTTTGCTGTGTGTTTTTTTTTTTTTTTTTTTTTTTTTTTTTTTTTTTTTTTTTTTTGCTGTGTTTTATTCCAACTTTCAAGTAGCAGCGCAGCTCTTGGCAGCTGTTCGATCCACGGAGGCTTTCACAGATGAACACTCGCACAGGGATGTGCAAACCCAGCACAGCCCCCGGCCCGGGTGTGGGCGGCTCCGCTGCCAGGCACTCCTGCCCTGGAGGAGATTCCTGCCGGGAATTGAGCATCCCTGGCTCCCCGTCCTCCCCGCGCCCTCGGTGCAGCGCCCTGCCAAGGGTGAGCTCATTGACACTTGGAGGAGGCACCTGAAGTGGAAAATCCTTTCTGAGTGCGCGGTTTGGGTGCTGGGGAAGAGCTGTCACAGCGGCTCAGGCTCCCCGGAACCGTCACCTCCTGTGTCCCCGGAACCGTCACCTCCTGTGTCCCCCAAAATCGTCACCTCCTGTGTCCCCCGGAACCATCACCTCCTGTGTCCCCTGGAACCGTCACTCCTGTGTACCCATCGTCATCGTCAACCTCCTGTGTCCCTACGCACTCCTGTGTACCCCGAAATCGTCACTCTGTCCAATCGTCCCACGCCCTCCTGTGTCCGTCTGAGCCCAGGCACGGCTGCAGCTCCCACCTGGAGCCGCTCGGGCCAGGTCCAGCCATGGACAGATCCCAGTCTCAATCCAGCCCTCGACTGATCCTGCTCTGGATCCAGCCCAGACTGATCTCACTCTGGATCCAACCCCAGACTGATCCCGCTCCGGATCAAACCCCAGACTGATCCTGCTCTGTATCCAGCCCTTCTCAGATCCCGCTCTGAATCCAACCCAGACTGATCCCACTCTGGATCCAGCCCAGACTGATCCCGCTCTGGATCCAGTCCTGCTCACATCCTGCTCTGGATCCAACCCCAGACTGATCCCGCTCTGGATCCAGCCCTGCTCAGATCCCGCTCTGGATCCAGCCCAGACTGATCCCACTCTGGATCCAACCCTGTTCAGATCCCACTCTGGATCCAACCCAGACTGATCCCCTCTGGATCCAGCCCAGACTGAACCCACTCTGGATCCAACCCCAGACTGATCCCACTCGGGATCCAACCCAGACTGATCCCACTCGGGATCCAACCCCAGACTGATCCAGCTCTGGATCCAACCCAGACTGATCCCACTCTGGATCCAACCCAGACTGATCCCACTCTGGATCCAACCCAGACTGATCCGCTCTGGATCCAACCCAGACTGATCCCCTCTGGATCCAACCCAGACTGATCCCCTCTGGATCCAACCCAGACTGATCCCGCTCTGGATCCACCCAGACTGATCCCGCTCTGGATCCAACCCAGACTGATCCCACTCTGGATCCAACCCAGACTGATCCCACTCGGGATCCAACCCAGACTGATCCA
>VKON01003455.1:131894-144583 GCA_009741485.1 Malurus cyaneus samueli | reverse complement strand
GACCCCTCCCACTGTCCCAGGTGCTCCCAGCCCCAATGTCCAGCCTGGCCTTGGGCACTCAAAGGGATCCAGGGGCAGCCACAGCTTCTCTGGGAATTCCATCCAGCCCCTCCCCACCCTCCCAGGGAACAATCCCTTCCCAATATCCCATCCATCCCAGCCCTCTGGCACTGGGAAGCCATTCCCTGTGTTCTGACCCTCCTGTCCCTCTCCAGCTCTCCTCTCAGGCCTCTTCTCAAACAGCTCAGATCAGAACAGCTTCAATTCTGCCTCCCAAGTTAAAATGGAATTGAAACTGCCACGGAAAGCTGCCCTTACAACTGAGGGAAAAGTGCAGCCTGAGCAAAGGCAGGGATTCGCATCCCTGCAGCGAAATCGCTGTCGCAGAGCGAACATCTGGGTTTATTGTTTCACATCACACAACAGAAATCTCTTCCCCCATTAATTTCAGATGAGTATTTGAAGAGGCCTTCAGCAGAAAGCAAACCCTGTGTTGTAACCTCTGGAGCTACAGGGCTGATGATCTTTGCCTTCATTGACAGCTCTGAAAAAAAAAGGGAAAATTGAACCAAAAAGGGGGTTGGAACTTTCTGTCAAATAAAAAAAAAAAAAAAAGGAATAATATGCCCCATCGATCCTCACCGCTGTTATCAGCGCCCCATCGGACCCGCTCAGGGCAGGGGACCGGGGATCCTCCAGAATGCCCCTGCAGTCACACCCAACCTGCACACGCTGCCGTGCTTTGCCTCCAGCGCCTGAGCTGCGTTCACTCGGGTGAGGCAGCAGAGATTGGTACCGGGCACTGCTGCCCGAGCCCCGGAGCTGCTCCCCAGACCTGCTGTGCTTCCCAGTGGTGCCACGGACAGCGGGAATGGACGGAACCTTTCATTGCCTACAACAAAATGCCAGATCCATTCAGCTCCGAGTGCCAGGACAGCTCCTACATTACGCACTCGATCCCCACGGGATGTCCAGGTCTGGAGCCAGAGTCTCAGACCTCCCTTCCTCTCTTTTTCCCCCCTCACTTCCCAACTCCGATTTGAGTTTGCAGGTGGGAAAGGCTCTGGAATGGGGCTGTGGGAATGCAGAGCCTCATGTGGGGTGATTGGGGAATGGGTGCAATGCAGGCGTAATGAGGGAGTTACAGGAGCGTTATTTATGGGCTCCACATTAAAGTGATATCACAGCGATAAATCTCCTCCCCATTAGTGCTGGAGCGGAGAGCGGGAGTGAGGCAATCACGGGAACATCTCCCCATCAGTCTCTGAGGACAGGGAAAGATGCTGGGAGGTGCATCCACGGGCTGGGCTGGGCTGGGCCAGGCAGCAAGGAGAGCGTTAGAGTTCCAGGAATTCCTTTGGGGAGATCCATCATCTCTGATCCCACGGAGGTCACCCCGGACCTGCCCTTCCTCCCTGGCACTTTGGACACCTCTGCAGGGTCGGTCCCTCCTCAGCCAGGGAAAGGCTGTTCCCGTGGACCTGCCCTGCTCAGAGAACCAGGGGCCATTTCTGAGAGAAAAGCACAGCTTTGGAGTGTGGAGATGTTTCTGTTTTCCCGGGGGTTGGTTTGTCAGTGCTCTCCGTGAGGAAGGTGACAGCAGCCGCCCCCACAGCTGAGGAGCTTCCTGGCAGGGGCTTCCCAACAACAAGGATCGCTTGGGAAAAGTGAAATTATCCCTGGAATTCCCTTCCAGTACATTAAACCTGACCCCAGCTGGGGGTGAGTGAGAAGGACCAATCCATTTCTTTACTGCCGCACATCAGTGATGGTTTTTATTAAACTCAAAGCAGAATCCCTGTGCCCCATCCTGTCCGTGGCTCTTCTGTCCCTGTCCATCCTGTCCTTGTCCCCATCCTGTCCCTGACCCCCCCAGGGTGGCACCTGCAGGCATCCTGTCCCTGTCCATCTGTCCCGTCCTGTCCCTGTCCATCAGTCCCTGCCCTCCCATCCTGTCTGTCCCTGTCCCCTCCCATCCTTGTCCCAGTCTTCACCTATCCACCTCCTGTCCCTGTCCCCATCCTGTCCCTCTTCCCCATCCCACCAATCCCATCCCATCGCATCCCATCCCATCCCATCCCATTCCCATCGCCTCCAATCCGTCCCTCTAACTCCTTGTCCCCTCCTGTCCTGTCTCCCAGAATCACCGAGCACAGAGCCATCCTGGATGCTGCGCAGAGTGTTTTGGAGAGTGACAGACGGATCAGAAAGGGCTCGAGGGCAGAGGAACTCTGTCAGTCAGGGCTGGTCCCACACCTGCACTAAAGGGAATCAGGCTCTTACTGAATCCACTCGGATTTTTTTGTTCTTTCAACCACGGTCGCTTCTGGCCTACAGCCTGTAACCAAGTTAGCTGCTGCCCGCTTTGCCTCCTCTTGAAGCCTTTGCTCAACGTCCCCACAGGAAATTTGCTAATTTCAGGCAGAAATCTGCAAAGGAGCTGAGCTGCCAGGCAGAAGTTTCCTAAGGTTTTTTCTCTGCACCAAAACGCACGCACAGATTGGGCGTCAGGGACGCAGGAAGGGAAATGCAAGATTCCAAGGGAGTTCTCCGATTTGCTGACCCCCAATCTCTTAGATCTCGAAAGTGTTTGGCAGAAAACACCGATTTAGTTTGTCAAGGTGGCAAACATGCATAAAAGAGAGGGCACTATCCCTAATGAGGTAATTTCGACATCC
This sequence comes from Malurus cyaneus samueli, assembly GCA_009741485.1. Classification (NCBI taxonomy): domain Eukaryota; kingdom Metazoa; phylum Chordata; class Aves; order Passeriformes; family Maluridae; genus Malurus; species Malurus cyaneus. The sequence continues at coordinate 141,905 of VKON01003455.1, read as the reverse complement.
AAGTAGAAACAAAGCATGGCATGACTCAGGATGGCACTGCATCAAAACTTCCTGGAGAGCAATGCCCAACGGAAATTTCGGGAAGATCATTCCACAAAGGAGCTGCGCAGGACTGGAAAAGACCCTGAGTCATCCCCTCCACTTGCTTGGCCCCAGAAATTCATATATAAAAAACTCTTTTTAAAAATCCTAACGTTCTTCCTGGCACTTATTCTCCTCTCTTTGAATATTGCCCCTTGTCCAATGATCAGAAAAGTGCTTTGAATTCCACAAAGGACATTATTCTTGTTTTTCTGCAGCTCTGTTGATGGCTTTTTGGTAGTTTTCCCTTTCTCGTGCTGTTTTAGGGTGAAAGAATCGTATCACTTCCTAAGCTAAGTAGCCAAGTCTTTTTGTTTTCCTGTCCTGTGATAACCATTTCACGTGATCATCTCAGTAAATCCTTGAAAATCTGATCTAGTTAGATCATCTACTTAGAATTCATTCCCAAGCGTCCCTACACAGTGGATTTTAATAGAATGGCTATAACAACAAGAATATTTACGGAATGTCCCAATCCCTTAAATTGAGAGACCAGAGAGGGACAAGGAATTGGATTATTTTTTTTTCTTCTGGAGAATCACTACTCAAATGACTGGAGATCTGGCAGAAGTGCAGGCAAATGGGCAGCAACACCACAAACAGCAGGTGAGGCCAAAACGAAACTTCAGAAACAAGACAAGTCAACTTCAGAATAGCAGGAGGAGGGGAGGAGTCCAAGAAGAAAAAAAATAAATCCTATGCATCTTCTTATTAAAAAAAAGAAATCCGAATAATAATTCTAAAAATTGTTACATTTAACTGATTTTGAATGCACGAGCACATGGAACACAACGCTTCTGCTTTCAACATGGCTAATGAGCAATGCAAAATAGTTTGTTCACTTCAGGGAAGATCAAGCCAAACCTATTTTTCACACCACCCCCAAGTATGGCCCAATCCTCTCCCTGCAGAAAGGCAGAGGACAAGCCTGGTTTTTAATTTTAAGTCAACATGTAAATAAAATTATTCCTGCTTCTGCTCTGGGCTTACTCCTCTGAGATGGAAGAATCAGAACCACAATATAAATCTCTGGAGCCCAGAGGGGTGTGTGTGAGCTCAAATTTTATGAAAATCAGACCCGATATCCCAATCTTCCTCTCAGAACCCTCATTTCTTCCTTTGGTATTTTCATCCTCCTCCAACTTCCAAAACAGGCTTAAGGTCCTTGGCAAATCCGAGCGGAGATAGTGCCAAACCAGAGCAAAGCTGTAACTTTCCTCCAAACTTCTGTAAACACAGCCAGCAATTCCGCCTGAGTGATCCTGGCTGGCACTTAGCTCCTGTCTTCCCTGTGCAGTGTGCCACTATTTCACTGCCTGGGATGGAACTGACAGCCCAGCATGATTATTTACATGATTATTTAATGCAGAAATGGAGGGGTGAAGGCCAGGCTCTGCATGGGAAAGGTGCTGTGGAGTCCTGTTGTTTTCAGGACATTAAATTGAAACTTAAGCAGCATGGGTGGGATAGTTTAAAGTGTGTTTAAAGTGGAATTGGAGGAGCCGGGGAGCCATTTGGCTAATGCTGGGATCAACACAGGAGAGGGCAAATCTACCATCTCAAATTTTAACCTACACATTCAATCCCAAGGCTCAGCAAGAGCTCTCCACACCCAGTCCAATTGTTCGGCCCGCAGGACCACTGGAATTTAAGGACAGAATTCAGCAAATAGACTGCTTCCAAAGTCATTTTCAAGAGGGAGAGTGAAGTAAGAATTTTTTTTTCCCTGAGAAGGTTTTCAAACTGGGAAAAAAAAAAACATAAAAAAAAAATCCCTGGCAAAGGCTTGCGTATGAAGCACAGATTGGCACCACAGCAAAGCAACATTTTTACCCCCAACCAGCCCACCTGCAGCTGTGGGTTTGTGCCCTCCAGACTCAGCATTCCCCTGAAGCTGCCCAGTGTGCCAACCAGATTTCGGAAGGGAAGGGGCAGCACTTGCCTTGGGAGTGCCGGGTAAGTTGCCCGTGCCTGGCTCCTTGCTCCAATGCAGCTGCTTTGTTGCAACATGGGCCAGGGGCCAGCCACCCACTCCTCGCTTCACAGACAGAGGAGGCAAAAGAAAAATGTGAAAGAAGAAGACAGAAACCAGGGGAGAAAATAAATGGAGAAAAGGAAAAAAGGAAGGCTCAAAAGGAGGAAAAGACAGAGAGAGTGAACTCCTACTCATGGAAAAACTTTTAATTTCCAAAGGAACCAGCGAGAAATAGATTCCGACACTTTGGGGGTCTTCTTGGAGGCCACAAGGCAGAATTTGAGAGTTTTTCAGCTTCTTTGGCACCAGAAGCATGGCTTGGGATTTAAGGGCAGGAAAACACAACCAGTACCATGCAAAAGCAGAAATTCCCGTGAATTTAAAAGCCATGACTACTATTGGTTCCTAGTTTGTGAAATCCTCAGCCAAACAAACAAAAAAAAACCCAAAAACAAACAAAGGAACAAAAAACCCAAACAAAAAAAGCTCAAGCTGTTGGCCGCGATGACACGAATTGCAGAGTCGGGCTTGTGATACAAAATCTTCGGGGCTTGTTTTTCCATGCACGTTCAGGGTAAAGCTCGGCACTGCTGGCCGTACCGCAAAGCCCTCCTCCCACCCACAGCACTGCCCTCCCCTGCACAGAGAAATCTGCTGCTTCCCAGCTCACACCATTGTATCTGCTGTAGATCCCTCCGCCTCTTCCCCTTTATCTATTCCAATAAATAACAGACATTTTTCTGCCATCTAACAAAGCCCAAAGATCGCTCAGTCCCGAATTTCCGACAATAGAAATGAAATTGTTCTCCCGAGCGCGTCAAGCAGCAGCAGCAGCAGAAACCCCCTTTCCGAGGGGATGGGATGAAAAGGAATCGTTTTAACGCGTTTTACCTGAAGTGACTGCATCAGGGCGAGGAGGAAATGCTGCAAGGTGGCGGAGCAGGAGGCTGGCGGCCGACAAAAGGATTTTTGGCTAACATATTCCGGCGCCGGGGGCAAATCGCTCGGAGCAGCAGGCAAGGTACGGTGCCCGGGTGCGAGCAGGAGGCAGTGATGGTCGGAGGTGAGAGCAGCCTACATCATCCTTTCACAATAGAGCCGAGCCCGGGGCCGCGCCGTGCCGGCGCTGCGCTCCGCGGGGCCGGGGCGGGTCTCCGCCACCCGGGGGCGCGCACTCGGCACGGAACGCACTCGCCAGCCTGGCCAGGTAATGCGGGCTGCCAGGGCATTGCTCGAGCTGCCAAAATGCTCCAGCGCTCTGTTGTAGCCGCAGAGACAGGGAAAATAAGATGGGCATCTAATGGCTCAGAGGCAGCCAACGCTTCAGGTAATTCTTCAAAATTCCTCTCGCCCTGCTCTTGTTCGCTCCCAGAAATACGTGGACACAAAATACTTTTGTTTAAAAAACCCCCGAGTAGCCATTTTTGCTCTTAATGAATGTCCAGAGTTTCAGGAATATTGGTTGCCCCCGCCAGATTCCCCCAGCAAATCCAGCAGGATGGGCGGTGCTGTACTGCTCCCGGTGAGCTGGAACTCGGACAAACCCTTTCCCTCGATGCCCCGAGGAAGCCGCCAGCGCTTTGCCAATGTGAATGAAACATTTATTTCATGGCATTACGGCAGCTTTAAAGCTGCCCTGTCCTGGAGAGGGAGCTGGGGCAGGCAAGGCACAGCATCCAGGGACCGCATTCCACAGACAGATAAACTCAAATCTCACTGCTGGGGGCAAATTAAGCTGTTTTTCTTTCCGTCCTTCCTGCAAGAGCCAAGGACACTCGAATTGCTGGTTTTTGATAACTCTCTCTACCGTGGCCCTCCCTTGACTGTGGCTTTCTCTCAAACAAACCCAACTGCTCCAACCTTTTCTGCGATTGGCAGAAAAAATGAGTATTCATTACTTTTTAACTATCATTTATTTTGTCCTGTTACTGATTGCTCTATTTTAAAATGTGTCACAGGATGGTGTCCATAGATTTTACATCAAAGCTAGACCCCTGATAATTTTTTCCATATTAAGCCAGCTAATTCCTGATCAAGGATTTTTAAAATTTAAATTTTTGCCTGAACACAAGTCATAGTTAAGAAATTCCCCCAAACCCTCCCCAGGGTGGAATTTAGGCTGCCTGACTCTGAGTGCTTTGCCCTCCAATTTTTTTTCTGGCTGAGGGCGGTCCCTGAGAGCAAAACACCCACTCTGTCCTGTTCCAGTGGCCACTTTTATCATCAGGATTTCCAAAGACAAGTCAAAGATCGAACTAAAGATTTCAGATTTAGGTAAGAGAAGAGGACAATGACAAGAACTGAGCTTTTTCATCACTTACAATTTCCAGCCTGTGGAGAAGTTCACAGCAAAGCCAGAAATGAAAGCCTCAGTGTTAAGACCCCTGGCTTCAAAAGGGTCAGAAACTTCTTCTAATATGCTTCCAGTTTTTTTAAAAAAAATCAGTTTATATGCCTTCTTAATTATCTGTCACTCTTAGACGTTTCTTTGTTAATTTTATGGGCCTGTGAAGCCTTACTAAGGAAGGGAGAAGCTTTAAAGGAAAACGTGGTTACCAAGATGGAGCTTCGCTGATCAGATTTGGCAGCTTTAAAGCCAATTAATTTTCTGTCCAAACCTCCTGCAGTAAAATTGGAAAGCGATAAGGGACGGGATGGGTGCCAGTTGGGTCTCAGGAAGAGCTACTCCTCACAGAGAGCAGGATGAGCTTGTGGTGTCAACATCAGAGAGAAAACTTGTTTTGGTTCCCCCAAGATCACAATCCATGTGAGAGCATCAGCAGCACCTTCATGGGATTGGATGCGTTTGAAAACAAATGGGGAAATGGGAAATTTTAATTGGTAATGGGTGTAGAGAAAAAATAGTGTGCAATAGTATTCCTATATTGGATATTGAGTGAAACACTAAAGAGCAGCAGCAGACAAGTCCTCTGTATTTCTGCCAGCAAATAATTATGGAAAGCTCATTTAAACAGGGAGAGATAAATGAATGATTTATTGTGTTTCCATTGCTGAAATGTTATTTAAACTTCAAAGAACAGACTGATTTATTCCCAATGGATCTTTTAAACTTTATGACTTAGCATTCAAGCCAAAACTTTTAAAAACGTATGCTTTTAATTCATTTTACTTAGTTTATTTATAATATATATATATATATACTCGCCTATATTCATGTGGCAAACCCAAGAAGCTTCATTACCTCAGTAATTAAAAAAATTAATTATAACCACACTGGTTCCTAAGCTCACCTAGGTTATAATGGCCATAATCTCACTGACTTTTGCTTCAGTTCTCCTCAAAGATCCTAAACTCCCTCTTATTATCCAAATCCCACTCTATTAAGTGTAACTAAATCTGGAATGACAACACAACTATGTAAGAAATCACTGTAGAAAAGCAAGAATTCATTATTCAGAAAATACACATTGGCTTACTGCACTAAGCCAGTTTCTTCATTGTTCTATAGAAAATTGATTTGTATTAATTTTTTATTGGATTTTATGAAACTTTTAAACCAGAGCAACTGCTGCACAGGAACATTTGATTCCCTAAGGGAGAAAACTTTAAAATTCTGTAACCCCAATCCGCAGTTCTGATGCTAGTATAGCTGGATATATTGGCAACATAAACTAAATCTAGATAATCCAATCCAGATGATCTAAAAAACACTGCAACGATTTCCCAGAAAGCAACAAAGAGCTCAATGCAAGGTAACAGGCAGATACCTCATCAGTAACCCACATTTTGTGTACTTCTTTACAGCCTTGCATAATATCTGTTGGGTGAGTTGGCCTGCGGTACAACCCTTGAGGTAATGTTTGTAAACCTCTGGTCTGTCATCATCAGAGCCGAGCTGATTTTTAGAAACACTCAGCACGCAATATTTTAGCAAATGTCAACTTCCTAAATCTTCCTTCTCCTTTTCTCCCACATTCTCTTGTTTAAAAACGGCAGTGATTAGGGTGAGAAAATATCAGGGACAAAACAGGACCTGCTAAATATGATAGCCCACTGGTGAGACTTTTGAAAGCCTTCGATGCTAAAGATGGCAGTAGGCACCCTTATGGGAAACTTTTCCAAAATTCCTAACGTGTAAGGCGCTTTAACATGCTTAGGCAGCTTGTGTGAAAATCCCTTGCTGAAGGACATATCTACATTTTAGGTCTCTAAATCTCACCCTCCCAGTCAGTTCCCCTCTCATTGTTTGTTTTAAAATCGTGTCACTGTGACACGTAGCACATTTGGCTTGGAGCTCATGAAAGGGGAAAAGGAGATGGATTAAGTCTGAGAGGATTTAAGAGGAAAATCACTGCACAATACCGGGGGTGAAGATGTAATATATCTATTGCCGCAGTTTTCTTTGTTACATAAGCCCACAGTTGTACAAATGATCCTTTGTAACATTCCAATGTTCATCTGTTTTAACAGTTGAATGATAGGAAAGAAAAAGGGCAGTGGTTCTAAGTGTATATCAAAACAACACTCAACATAGCCCAATAACAAAATATGAGCAACTTTAATTCAGATCATGTTTACATTTAATCTAATTTATTTATGACATCAACAGCAAAGTTAGATGTTTTATATAACAATGGCCTTGAAAAGCTCTGCAGTATCCAAGTGTTTTAATAAGATTTTATACTTTCCCATATATCCTTAATAGAACTCCTCTTTCCCAACTGAATCTTTTCAGCTGTTTTACATTCTGAGGCAAAATTGAAATACTTCCAAGTACATCTATTAAGATTTTAAGCAACAAAAAATCTTTTTAAATGTAGAAGGAAAAAAAAAAAAAGAAACAAAAACCAAGAGAATGGTCAACCTGAAATAATCTTGAGGTAAATGATTCCACTTACATCATTAAAATTCTATGTTTTCAGCAATGTGTTTTTACTATGTTAACTGGGCTAACCAGTAAAACCCAAATAGTGGTAATGTCTAAATCCCTTGATCACAGAATTTTTTCAAACAGATATTAGAATTGTTTTTTAACTAAAACTACCATAACCATGTATTTAAACACTCAGTAGCTGGCTGGAGTTGTTGATAGCTTCCTGAACTGCGGAATATTTTATATTTAAGAGACTGACAGAAATATTTATATACAAACAGAATCCCACACTTGTAACAGTTTGGTTTTCATAGACAAACACAACCTTGGCTTCTGCATTCTGCAAGGACCGCCTTAGCCTTTGCAGAGTTACTGGCAATGCAGCAAATCTCTGACTCAGGCTCTCTCCTTTTCTGCTTTAGGTGGTTTTTCTAGAGCCCTGGCTTCTTTTAAGATCATCAAGGTTCCTGGACATAAGAAGAATCTATGCTGCTCTTGCACTAAAGTGAAGAATCGTCATTAAAATCAATGCTAATGCCATTAACTTTCTCCCTACTTTAAAGCTGCTTTTATGTTTTTTTCTTAAGTATGTTTTTCCTATCAATACCCCAGTTTCTGACAAACATAATTTCTCTGTAGTAACAGTAACCAGCATTTTTCTTTCAAGATGTCTTTGACAGTTTTCAGTGCTAACTTCCTAAACTGCAGCCACCCATACCCATCTTATCCCACAGAATTTTAAAACTATGTGCAAATAGGACAAAGTTGACTTGCCTTATATGTCAGCATAGTTTTGATAACAAAGGTATTAATTTCTTTGCTCATCTCTGTTAAGAAAGAAAAAATTAATTTTAAGCCACCTTGAATGAATCTCAACATTAACTTAGTCATTCATACTTACTTCAGTATATTTAATACATCACCATTTAAAACTTTCCAGTGGTTTCAACTGTTGGAAAGGGACTGCGAGTCCCTTAGAAGGAGCAATCTGTTGGTCGGCAACTGAGGATTTTCTGAGCTTCATTCTACGACAGAGACATTAGAAAAAATACAGGTTTAGGATTTAAACATCAGTTCAAGCTTAGCACAGAGTTTAGCTGAGAGAAAGGAGAAGGTGTAGGAAGATCTTGAGGGTGTTTTTTGGAGAAAACCCACAGTGGTGTTGGGTTTACAGCACTGAGCATCTTGCAGAGTGGGTGGGAAGTGGCCAGATGAGATCTCTGTATAAATACACCACATATTTATTTATATGTACACTTATTTTTTATATATATACACTGATATACTATAGTCTACTATATATCTCGTGAAAGCTGGTGTACTCCAAGAAAGCTCCCTCTAGAAAAGTTCTACATAATATATCCTGGTGCTAACCCAATTTTTGGTTTGGGCTTCAAGCCTCAGAAAACTATGGTTTCTTTCACGGAAACGCCATTCATATTCCCCCAAAACCTCCCTAAAGCTCTACGCGCCTTCAATCCAGAGGAAGGACATGGCCAGGGGGGTTCTTCCTTCCTCAAAAGCCCCGCTCACCTCGGTTTTGCGTTTATTTCCTCTCCGCTTGTTCCGCGCTGCCCGCCATGGCCTCCCCGGGAAAGGCATGCGGTGCTCTCTGCGCGGCGCTCCGGGGAGCGGCTCGATAAAAACGGGAAAAAACTGAAATCTGTCCGCACTGCAAGGGCTCTCTCCACCGGCCGGAAGGCGGAGGAACGGCGGGGTGTTCTAAAAGCGGGAACCGAGGGGATTCATCCTTGCGGTCCCCTCCTGGCCCTGAGGGCACGAGCCCGCCGCATCCCCTCAGGCGGGCGGGGGGCGGGAATGGCCGTGAGGGACGACGGACTGGGGACAAGGGAAAGGGACGAGTTAAAAGGGACAAGGACAAGTTAAAAGGGACAAGGGACAAGTTAAAAAAGGGAAACGGGGGACAAGGGACAAGCTTTCCCTCGGGCTGGCAAGACCGCTGGGGTGGAAGCACCGGGAAGAGGCCTGAGGTGCCCGGCAGGGCTGAGGGAGGCGCTCTTTTCCCCTTTTTTCCCCGAAAAACACCGGCCAGGGCCGTCCCGGGCGGTTTTTTTAATTAAACTTTTAACAGTTCCTCGATCCATTTCGTCAATTTTCATCACTAAGTGAAAATCCCTGGAATGCCTTTCATCTCGAGTGGATCCGCTTCAAAACAAGAGCTGTAAGTGAGTGTAATCTGAGAGAATCGGGCACACTAAAAATGAGTAAAACAGCCCTAAAATGAGTAATAGCCCTAAATGAGTAACAGGCCCTAAAAACGCACAACTGCCAAGGACTTTTTCTCTTTTTAAAGAATTGAAGAATAAAAATTGTAATTTTCCCGAAGTGTGTTTCATTTCTCGCACGCGCACACAACGGTGTTTGGTTTCAACCAAAGTATATATATATTGTGATTGAGTCACCCCTCGGGTCTCCTTTGCAAGAGGGGAATTGGCAAACAATTCAGAGAGAACTTTTAGTATCCAAACAGATTAAATCAACCACACGCAATTAATACCAATTAATTGGCTTCCTAAATGCCTGGCTTTGTTCTTGCAGTGAAAATGAATCATTGTAAGATCTGAAGTTACACATTTGTTGTATTATGATAGGAGATTTTTATATGTTATGGTAGTGATTTCCATTATGGGCATGATTTATGTTATGGTAATGTGATTTCATTATGGTATGTGATTTACATTATGGTTGTGGATTTTATTACATGTAGAATTTATCTCTGTCCTGGGGTTTTGTTTATTCAATTTTTTTTAAATCTTTTTTCTCTCTTTTAAGAGTAGAGAAGCTCTTAATCTCAACATATGTTATTCCAAAAGGACTCTGAAATTAAATTCCCAGCATGAGAAACCAAAATGGAAGAACAAGAACTAATAACTTCCCAAGTAGAAACAAATTTTTTAATAAGCTTGCATGGCCTACTTCATTTAATTTCTCACATATTTTATAGATATTATGCTGTTACAATACTATTAAACATTAGGAACAGGACAGAGTATATTAGGGGAAGTGTTAAGGTGTTTAACTTAATTGGGTCACCATTAGTAGGTTTTAGTAACAAGACACCTGGAAGAAAACCAAATGAAAACAGCTGAATGTTCCATTA
>VKON01003455.1:110737-131869 GCA_009741485.1 Malurus cyaneus samueli | reverse complement strand
AAAAAAAAAAGGGAAAGGGGGAAAAAGAAAAAAGGAAAAAAAATAAAGAAACAAGAAAAGGAGGGGAATAAAAAAAGGGGAAAAAAGGAAAAAAGGCGGGGGAGGGTTTTTCCCCCCCCCCCTTCAATCCCTTTGCTTTTTTTTTTTCCAAATTAAATTTTGGGGGGGGGGTTATTTAAACGGCAAACCCCTTGGAGTGGCCTGATTACCCCCTCGGGACCTCAGCTTTTCCCCCCATTCAGGGCCCTTCCCTGAAGCCCTTTGGGGAAGCGTGGGGAGGGGTGGGGCACAGCCTGACCTGCCTCCCCTGGAGATGGGAGGCTTGGATGGGGATGGGATGGGATGGGATGGGGATGGGATGGGATGGGATGGGAGGGATGGGATGGGGATGAGAGAATGGGATGGACGATGGATGGGCATGGCATGGGATGGCAATGGCATGGCATGGGATGGGATGTGGCTCTGGGGCAGCAGAGCAGCCCTGGGAGAGCTCTGCGTACACAGATCCATCCTGCACTGACACTGAGCTCTAAAAGGATCTCCACTGAAATAGATGGCCAGAACAAGTTAAGAGAATAAGCAGAGAAAATTTAATTCAGGCCTACTGGTACATTCAAGGGAGGCAAAAGCCTCCTCCTGAGGCCACACTGAAAATGGACCCCGGGTCACGAGATCTTCACCTTTTATCAGTTCTGTCCATTTGACACATCGAGCCCCAATTTCCATGAATGGGTGAATGAATTCTCATCATTCTGTCAGGGATTGATGTCACCCACCCCAACTGCTCCCCACAATTCTCTGCTGTTTCCATATTTTTGGGCTCTGAGGCAGAAAGTGTCCTGAGTATTTCGGCCTGGAGAGGAATTGTTTTCTCTAAAGATGGGAGAACCAGAGCTTTAGTGCTGTGCACTGGGGAAGTACAAGAATACAGATTACATTGAAAATACAGAAACTGAAATCCTAACGGCATCAAAAAACATACAAAAGCATAAATATAAATAATATATAAAAAGAGTAAGTACAGTAATTGAGAATCCCAATCCAAAGAAGGCTAAAGATGGACAGAAGAAAGAGAAGAAAATCACACTGAGAGAAAAGAAACAAAAATGAGTTACCAGCAAAAGCGAAAAAAGGGAGAATAATGACAGGACTGCTCCTGCAGAGATCAGCTGACCTAGTGATGTGAAACAAGAGGGAGAATGGAGAATATACAACGCCAAAGCCAACCACTTGAGGTACTTACTGACTTCCAATTATCATTACTGCTCAGCTATATTCCCAGGAATTTCTGTGGTTTTATAGACCTGGCTGCCACTTATGTGGGAAGCAAAAGGCAGACAGCAAAAGCCAGAAGGGCCTCATGGAGTGGTGGGGATGTCGGAATGAGGCCTTGCAGGGGTGGAATGGGATCAGCGTGAGGTGTCCTTCCAACCCAAACCCCTGTGGGATTCTCTGCTCTCGTCGTTGCCTTGCTCCCAGCCCTGTTTCCTGGGAAACGATTTCCCTGAGTCCCAAAGAGCTGTTCCCACCCCAAGCTCCGAAATAAACCCTGGGGCCACAGCGCTCATCTCCATTTGGAGCGATTAATCACCCAAAAAAACGCAAATAATCCCAGGGAGCCGAGAGGGAGCATTTTCTGTAATTAAATAACAACGCCTGGGCGAGTGCCTGAGGGTTGTGTTGGAAAAAATCCCTTTCCCTGTCTCTGCGTGTGCCAGGCAGGATTGCAGAGGGAAAACATCCCCAGCCTGTGGATTTACTGCCTGGGGAGATGCTTTGGTTGCTTTTTCATCCCACAATAAGAATTTTCTACATCCAATTTGCTCGTTCAGGTACACTTGGGCCAGGGCCAATCCCAGGGGAATTGGGAAAACAGAGGTGTCTGGGCAGCCAGGGAGAAGGAGCCAGGTCTGGAGCATCAAGTGGTTGTGTTGGCACCGGCAGCGAGCTGTGGAATGCTGGGTCCGGTCCTCACCATCTGCACCAATAATCAAGGCTTCATTAGGAACCCGGATTTGTTGTAAATTAGAACATGTAATTAGAAAATGTGTCTGCTAATTGAGTCCCTTTGGTGTAGGCTTCAAGATGTGCTGCTGATCCCACACAGAGCGGGCTTTTAATGCCTTTTATTTATACACAATTTCCCCATTTATTGTTATTTGCAGCTCAAACCCTTTGCTGATCAGAAATATTCCGAAATCCATCTTGCAAAGAGCAGTGTCATTGGAGCTATTTATAAACACGGGGCTGGCACAAGATGCCATTCAGCAAATTCCTTTTTTTAGGTTGCCGCTTCCCCGCACACCCCCCACCCTCCGTTTTTTTCCCTTTCCCTTTATATTTCCAACTCCAAAAGGCGAAGTTTCTATTCTGGCTGGCTCGGAGGCAGCCGGGAGGGGAGGATGCAGTAGGTGGCACTCCTCGCTCTCCCTCGGCTCGGCACCAGGAGCAGCAATTCCCCTTCCTGGAGCTGCTGCCTTTACGCGAAGCCTTTAACTCCGGAGCTCGCCCCGAGCATCGCCCTCTGAAAAATCAAACCAGGGTGTAAAGCCCAGCTCCGCGGCTCGTTCTGGCTGGAATTGTGTCACCCGAGCTCTCTGCAGGTTCAGTGAGAGCTGCTGGCCTTAGGTCCTGGTCTGGGAAGGCACCACACACCGAGCTCTGTCCAGGCAGATCCCGGGCCATTCCCCTCCTGCCAAAAGGGTCGGAGCTTCTGGAGGAAGGAGCGCTGCAGACATGCAAAAAAACCCAATTTTTATTGTCCTTATATAAGCTGAAGGAATTAATGAAATAAATACACAAAAATAACCTCGGAGGAAAACAGAAGAGCCAGCCCAGAGCTCCATTTCCTGCCGCGCTCTGGAATCGGCGCCAGCATGCAGTGGGGTCTTCCCAACGCTTCACTCCTCATAGGAAACAGCCCCAGAGAGGGCAGAGGGGTGAGTTGAACCCCTGAGGGGAAAAATTGAACCACTGAGGGGGCAGTTTAACCCCTGATGAAGGGGGAGTTTAACCCCTGAGGCTCTGTCCTCTCTCTGTGTTTTGGTGGCAGCTTCACCCTCTGGATTCCAGGAGAGGAAGGGACGAAGGAGGGAGGAACGGGCCCCGAGGGGATTTGGATCAACAGGAAGGATCCACCCCCATCCTCTGCCGGCTCCGAGAGACACGGCAATCTCCTGGGATTGAGGAGCTGAAGGAGACCAACAGCACCATCCCTGCACCAGAGTCCCTGCTGCAGAAATGGGGTCCAGGGAGCTTTTCCCTCTCCCTGAGCCATTGCTCTCCTGGCTGTTTGCCCACCCCTGGAGCTGCAGAACCTCTCTGAGGATTAGAGCAGGAGCAGTGATCGTGCCCTGCAGAGCCTGGGGTCAGAGAACACCTCCCTGACCCCCCTGGAACCCTCAAACCCAGCCCAGCACCACGGGACTGGCACAGAGAACACCTCCCTGACCTCCCTGGAACCCTCAAACCCAGCCCAGCACCACGGGACTGGCTCAGAGAAACCTCCCTGACCCCCTGGAACCCTCAAACCCAGCCCAGCACCACGGGACTGGCACAGAGAACACTCCCTGACCCCCTGGAACCCTCAAACCCAGCCCAGCACCACGGGACTGGCACAGAGAACACCTCCCTACCTCCCTGACCCCCACTCCTCAACCGCCGAACCCATCAAACCCCAAACCTCCCTGACCCCCCTGGAACCCTCAAACCCAGCCCAGCACCACGGGACTGGCACAGAGAACACCTCCCTGACCTCCCTGGAACCCTCAAACCCAGCCCAGCACCACGGGACTGGCACAGAGAACACCTCCCTGAGCCCCCTGGAACCCTCAAACCCAGCCCAAAACCACGGGACTGGCACAGAGAACACCTCCCTGAGCCCCCTGGAACCCTCAAACCCAGCCCAGCACCACGGGACTGGCTCAACATCCAGGGGCCAGTGAAGGAAATGCTCCTGTTCCCAAAGCCCAGGCTGGAATCAGGAATCAGGGATCAGGGAAAACTCACATTGCTGGAGAGACAGAGGAGTTTAGTGCTCCTAATAAAAAAAAATCTAATTCCCCTAATCTGGAGGAAACACTAAAAGCTACATGCTACCAATTATTTCCTTCTAGTTTTAATTTACAGCAATCAGTTATAATGGATGAAATTAATTCTCAGTTTAATTTCGTTGGCTGTGTGCTTTGCATCCCATTTTTTTCCAGCTCCCCTTTTCCCAGTGCTGGAAATCAGCTGCATCCAGCCCCGGTGGTGCTCCTCAGGAATTAAGGGAACATTGGCCCTAATTGTTTACAGCCATCCCAGCCTCTGGTGGGATTCCCCATTTGCCGCAGCCTTGGGGGAGGGGGTTGCCCTCCTTAGCTCTGCTCACCCATTCAAATGCGAGGTTTGAGCATGAAAATGATGAACATCAGCATCTGCACCTTCCATCCCTGGATCCCTGGGCTCAGCACTGAGCCTGGGCTCTCTCTGGCTTTAGAGGAACCTGTGAGGCTCTTCTGAGTTCCCCAGTTTAACCAAAACTGAAAGAGCCCAGAACTGGTCAGAAATCAGCACAGAGTGAGGAGCACAATGAACCTCATCCCTCTGATGGTTCATCTTTGTTGTCTGATGATTCACCTTGGTCCTTCTGATCATCCATCCTCATCCCTCTGATGGTTCATCTTTGTTGTTCTGATTGTTCACCTTGGTCCTTCTGATCATCCATCTTCATCCCTCTGAGATTCACCTTCATCTCTGATCAATCACCTTCACCCACTGATGTTCACCTCCCTCTGATGTTTCTCCTCAGTCTCTGGGCTCAGCTGGGACAGATGGGGACAGACACAGCACCGATGGTCCAGTGGAAGCTGGGAGGATGAGGAGGGTCCTGGAGCATCCCCTGCCTGGGAAGGGCTGAGGGACCTGGGGCTGCCCAGACTTGAGAGGGGACATTGAGGGGGCATTGTGTGTCTGTGGGTATCCCTGTCCATCCCTGGGTGTCTCCTGTGTATCCCTGGGTGTCCCTGTCCATCCCTGTCCATCCCTGTCTGTCCCTGTCCATCCCTGGGTGTCCCTGTCCATCTCTGGGTGTCCCTGTCTGTCCCTGTCCATCCCTGTCTGTCCCTGTCCATCCCTGGGTGTCCCTGTGCATCCCTGGGTGTGCCAGGAGGGCTCTGAGCAGGGCTCAGGCTCTGCTCTGGGGCCCAGCATTGGCACCAGATGCCCCACTGGGCCCATCCTGGGACGCTGCAGGGAGAAGCAGCAGAACCTGCCCAGCCCCAGGGTATTTGCACCTTGGAAGAGCTCTGAGGTTGTTCCTGAGGATGGTGAGACACAATTGACAAAATTACCCTGATAAATTCCTGTGCTGTGCAAACCCTCGGCAGCCTCTTCCAACTCTGCTGCAAGTTTGCTGTGCCAGCAGGGGATGGGAAGAGCTGCTGCAGCCCAGAAACTCAGCACGAGCCTCCCAGCAGAAGAGGAGCTTTCTCCAGCTGAAGAGAGCTGTGAAGGAGAGTTTCCACTGTGCCAAGCACTCTGCAGTGCAATCATCCCCAAAATCCAGCGCTCTGTTCCCCCAGAGCGCTGTGGAGTCAAACCTTAACAGCTTTTATTTAAAGTTCAACTCTCCCAGGCACAGAGGGGATTGTTGGGGTGCCCTGGGAAGGGCCAGGGGTTATGCTCCATGATCCTGGCAGGTCCATTCCAGCTCAGGAAATTCTGTGATTCCAAACCTGCTCAGAGCTCGGACAGATCCCGTTCCCGAGCACTGGTGGATGTGGAAACCTTGGCTGGATCCATCCCGACTTCCCCGGGATTTTGTCACTGCAGAGAACTGGAGCAAAGTTCAGGCAAAGTCAGAGCGCTGGTATTTTTAAACCCAGCATCTCACTCGCTCCTTTCTCCACCACTTTTCCCTTGGAAAGGGTATTTTTGCCTGGCAAGTGCTAACGGATTGCATCAGCGGGAGCCAGCGCCGCAGCCCCTGCAGCCAAAGGCGGCGTTCGGGGCTGGTTTTCTCTCCGACGCTGAATGAAACCAGTGTGAAAACGGAGACCTTGGGACAGAGCGAGCACCGCTGCCCTGCTCCGCCCCAACAGCAGCAGAGCTGGGCTAGAGCTTCCAGCACAGCCCCGTTCTCAGCGCTGTTATCAGCGCCCACGGGACCTGCACCGCTGTTATCAGTGCCCCATCGATCCCCACCGCTGTTATCAGCACCCCATCGATCCTCACCGCTGTTATCAGCGCCCCATCGATCCCCACCGCTGTTATCAGCGCCCCATCGATCCCCACCGCTGTTATCAGCACCCCATCGATCCTCACCGCTGTTATCAGTGTCCCATCGATCCTCACCGCTGTTATCAGCGCCCCATCGATCCCCACCGCTGTTATCAGTGCCCCATCGATCCCACCGCTGTTATCAGCACCCCATCGATCCTCACCGCTGTTATCAGCCCCCATCGATCCCACCGCTGTTATCAGCGCCCCATCGATCCCCACCGCTGTTATCAGCGCCCCATCGATCCTCACCGCTGTTATCAGCGCCCCATCGATCCCACCGCTGTTATCAGCGCCCCATCGATCCCCACCGCTGTTATCAGCGCCCCATCGATCCCCACCGCTGTTATCAGCGCCCCATCGATCCCCACCGCTGTTATCAGTGCCCCATCGATCCCACCGCTGTTATCAGCGCCCCATCGATCCTCACCGCTGTTATCAGCGCCCCATCGATCCCCACCGCTGTTATCAGCCCCATCGATCCCACCGCTGTTATCAGCCCCCATCGATCCCACCGCTGTTATCAGGCCCCATCGATCCCACCGCTGTTATCAGCGCCCCATCGATCCCACCGCTGTTATCAGCGCCCCATCGATCCTCACCGCTGTTATCAGCGCCCCATCGATCCCCACCGCTGTTATCAGCCCCATCGATCCCCACCGCTGTTATCAGCACCCCATCGATCCCACCGCTGTTATCAGCGCCCCATCGATCCCCACCGCTGTTATCAGCGCCCCATCGATCCCCACCGCTGTTATCAGCGCCCCACGAGACCCGCACCGCTGTTATCAGCGCCCCATCGATCCTCACCGCTGTTATCAGTGCCCCATCGATCCTCACCGCTGTTATCAGGCCCATCGATCCCCACCGCTGTTATCAGCGCCCCATCGATCCCCACCGCTGTTATCAGCACCCCATCGATCCTCACCGCTGTTATCAGCGCCCCACGAGACCCGCACCGCTGTTATCAGCGCCCCATCGATCCTCACCGCTGTTATCAGTGCCCCATCGATCCCCACCGCTGTTATCAGTGCCCCATCGATCCTCACCGCTGTTATCAGTGCTCCATCGATCCCCACCGCTGTTATCAGCGCCCCATCGATCCCCACCGCTGTTATCAGCCCCCATCGATCCCACCGCTGTTATCAGCGCCCCATCGATCCTCACCGCTGTTATCAGCGCCCCACGAGACCCGCACCGCTGTTATCAGCGCCCCATCGATCCTCACCGCTGTTATCAGTGCCCCATCGATCCCCACCGCTGTTATCAGGCCCCATCGATCCTCACCGCTGTTATCAGCGCCCCATCGATCCCCACCGCTGTTATCAGTGCTCCATCGATCCCCACCGCTGTTATCAGCGCCCCATCGATCCTCACCGCTGTTATCAGCGCCCCACGAGACCCGCACCGCTGTTATCAGCGCCCCATCGATCCTCACCGCTGTTATCAGTGTAATCAGGAATCAGGGATCAGGGAAAACTCACATTGCTGGAGAGACAGAGGAGTTTAGTGCTCCTAATAAAAAAAAATCTAATTCCCCTAATCTGGAGGAAACACTAAAAGCTACATGCTACCAATTATTTCCTTCTAGTTTTAATTTACAGCAATCAGTTATAATGGATGAAATTAATTCTCAGTTTAATTTCGTTGGCTGTGTGCTTTGCATCCCATTTTTTCCAGCTCCCCTTTTCCCCGTGCTGGAAATCAGCTGCATCCAGCCCCGGTGGTGCTCCTCAGGAATTAAGAGAACATTGGCCCTAATTGTTTACAGCCATCCCAGCCTCTGGTGGGATTCCCCATTTGCCGCAGCCTTGTGGGAGGGGGTTGCCCTCCTTAGCTCTGCTCGCCCATTCAAATGCGAGGTTTGAGCATGAAAATTATGAACATCAGCATTTGCACCTTCCATCCCTGGATCCCTGGGCTCAGCACTGAGCCTGGGCTCTCTCTGGCTTTAGAGGAACCTGTGAGGCTCTTCTGAGTTCCCCAGTTTAACCAAAACTGAAAGAGCCCAGAACTGGTCAGAAATCAGCACAGAGTGAGGAGCACAATGAACCTCATCCCTCTGATGGTTCATCTTTGTTGTTCTGATGATTCACCTTGGTCCTTCTGATCATCCATCCTCATCCCTCTGATGGTTCATCTTTGTTGTTCTGATTGTTCACCTTGGTCCTTCTGATCATCCATCTTCATCCCTCTGAGATTCACCTTCATCTCTGATCAATCACCTTCATCCCACTGATGTTTCACCTCCACCTCTGATGTTTCTCCTCAGTCTCTGGGCTCAGCTGGGGACAGATGGGGACAGACACAGCACCGATGGTCCAGTGGAAGCTGGGAGGATGAGGAGGGTCCTGGAGCATCCCCTGCCTGGGAAGGGCTGAGGGACCTGGGGCTGCCCAGACTTGAGAGGGGACATTGAGGGGGCATTGTGTGTCTGTGCATCCCTGTCTGTCCCTGTCCATCCCTGTCTGTCCATCCCTGGGTGTCCCTGTCCATCCTTGGGTGTCTCTGTCCATCCCTGTCCCTGCTGCAGAAATGGGGTCCAGGGAGCTTTTCCCTCTCCCTGAGCCATTGCTCTCCTGGCTGTTTGCCCACCCCTGGAGCTGCAGAACCTCTCTGAGGATTAGAGCAGGAGCAGTGATCGTGCCCTGCAGAGCCTGGGGTCAGAGAACACCTCCCTGACCCCCCTGGAACCCTCAAACCCAGCCCAGCACCACGGGACTGGACAGAGAACACCTCCCTGACCTCCCTGGAACCCTCAAACCCAGCCCAGCACCACGGGACTGGCTCAGAGAAACCTCCCTGACCCCCTGGAACCCTCAAACCCAGCCCAGCACCACGGGACTGGCACAGAGAACACATCCCTGACCCCCTGGAACCCTCAAACCCAGCCCAGCACCACGGGACTGGCACAGAGAACACCTCCCTACCTCCCTGACCCCCACTCCTCCCCGCCAGACCCCAAACATCCAATACCTCCCTGACCCCCCTGGAACCCTCAAACCCAGCCCAGCACCACGGGACTGGCTCAGAGAACACCTCCCTGACCTCCCTGGAACCCTCAAACCCAGCCCAGCACCACGGGACTGGCACAGAGAACACCTCCCTGAGCCCCCTGGAACCCTCAAACCCAGCCCAAAACCACGGGACTGGCACAGAGAACACCTCCCTGAGCCCCCTGGAACCCTCAAACCCAGCCCAGCACCACGGGACTGGCTCAACATCCAGGGGCCAGTGAAGGAAATGCTCCTGTTCCCAAAGCCCAGGCTGGTGGCATGGCATGGGATGGGATGTGGCTCTGGGGCAGCAGAGCAGCCCCTGGGAGAGCTCTGCGTACACAGATCCATCCTGCACTGACACTGATGCCTAAAACAGGACTCCACCTGAAATAGAGGCCAGACAAAGTTAGGAGAATAAAGCAGACAATTTAATCCAGGCCTACTGGTACATTCAAGGCAGACAAAGCCTCCTCCTGAGGCCACACTGAAAATGGACCCCGGGTCACGAGATCTTCACCTTTTATCAGTTCTGTCTCATTGACACATCGAGCCCCAATTCTCCAATGAATGGGTGAATGAATTCTCCATCATTCTTCAGGTGATGATGTCACCCACCCCAAGCTGCTCCCCCAATTCTCTGTTGTTTCCATATTTTGGGGCCCTGAGTCAGCGAAGTGTCCCTGGATTTCAGGCTCAGAGAGGAATTATTTTCTCTAAAGATGGGAGAACCAGAGCTTTAGTGCTGTGCACTGGGGAAGTGCAAGAATACAGATACATGAAAATACAGAAACTGAAAATCCTAAGGCATCAACATCGCATTTTTATTGGTGTCAGTTTGGTCCATCCAGGGCTGATGGCAGAGAGGGAAATCCCTGGGAGCTGAGTTCCAGCAGGAGGGACGTTGGACAGGCTGCTCCTGCAGGATCAGCTGCCTGTGTGTGCAAGGGGGAATGGGATTCAACAGCCAAAGCCCCACTTGGGTACTTCTGACTTCCATTTCCATTCTGCTCAAGCTTATCCCGGATTTCTGTGGTTTTATGACCTGGCTGCCACGTTGTGGGAGCAAAAGGCAGCAGCAAAAGCCAGAAGGGCTCATGGAGTGGTTGGGATGTCGGAATGAGGGCCTTGCAGGGGGTGGAATGGGATCAGCGTGAGGGTCGCTCCCACCCCAAACCCCTGTGGGATTCTCTGCTCTCGTCGTTGCTGCTCCCAGCCCTGTTCTCCTGGGAACGATTCCCTGAGTCCCAAAGAGCTGTTCCCACCCCAAGCTCCGAAATAAACCCTGGGGCACAGCGCTCATCTCATTTGGAGCGATTAACACCCAAAAAAACTGCAAATAATGCCCAGGGGGAGCCGAGAGGGAGCATTTTCTGTAATTAAAAACAACGCCTGGGCGAGTGCCTGAGGGTTGTGTTGGAAAAAATCCCTTTCCCTGTCTCTGCGTGTGCCAGGCAGGATTGCAGAGGGAAAACATCCCCAGCCTGTGGATTTACTGCCTGGGGAGATGCTTTGGTTGCTTTTTCATCCCACAATAAGAATTTTCTACATCCAATTTGCTCGTTCAGGTACACTTGGGCCAGGGCCAATCCCAGGGGAATTGGGAAAACAGAGGTGTCTGGGCAGCCAGGGAGAAGGAGCCAGGTCTGGAGCATCAAGTGGTTGTGTTGGCACCGGCAGCGAGCTGTGGAATGCTGGGTCCGGTCCTCACCATCTGCACCAATAATCAAGGCTTCATTAGGAACCCGGATTTGTTGTAAATTAGAACATGTAATTAGAAAATGTGTCTGCTAATTGAGTCCCTTTGGTGTAGGCTTCAAGATGTGCTGCTGATCCCACACAGAGCGGGCTTTTAATGCCTTTTATTTATACACAATTTCCCCATTTATTGTTATTTGCAGCTCAAACCCTTTGCTGATCAGAAATATTCCGAAATCCATCTTGCAAAGAGCAGTGTCATTGGAGCTATTTATAAACACGGGGCTGGCACAAGATGCCATTCAGCAAATTCCTTTTTTTAGGTTGCCGCTTCCCCGCACACCCCCCACCCCTCCGTTTTTTTTCCCTTTCCTTTATATTTCCAACTCCAAAAGGCGAAGTTTCTATTCTGGCTGGCTCGGAGGCAGCCGGGAGGGGAGGATGCAGTAGGTGGCACTCCTCGCTCTCCCTCGGCTCGGCACCAGGAGCAGCAATTCCCCTTCCTGGAGCTGCTGCCTTTACGCGAAGCCTTTAACTCCGGAGCTCGCCCTGAGCATCGCCCTCTGAAAAATCAAACCAGGGTGTAAAGCCCAGCTCCGCGGCTCGTTCTGGCTGGAATTGTGTCACCCGAGCTCTCTGCAGGTTCAGTGAGAGCTGCTGGCCTTAGGTCCTGGTCTGGGAAGGCACCACACACCGAGCTCTGTCCAGGCAGATCCCGGGCCATTCCCCTCCTGCCAAAAGGGTCGGAGCTTCTGGAGGAAGGGAGCGCTGCAGACATGCAAAAAAACCAAACAATTTTTATTGTCCTTATATAAGCTGAAGGAATTAATGAAATAAATACACAAAAATAACCTCGGAGGAAAACAGAAGAGCCAGCCCAGAGCTCCATTTCCTGCCGCGCTCTGGAATCGGCGCCAGCATGCAGTGGGGTCTTCCCAACGCTTCACTCCTCATAGGAAACAGCCCCAGAGAGGGCAGAGGGGTGAGTTGAACCCCTGAGGGGACAAGTTGAACCACTGAGGGGGCAGTTTAACCCCTGATGAAGGGGGAGTTTAACCCCTGAGGCTCTGTCCTCTCTCTGTGTTTTGGTGGCAGCTTCACCCTCTGGATTCCAGGAGAGGAAGGGACGAAGAAGGGAGGAACGGGCCCCGAGGGGATTTGGATCAGCAGGAAGGGTCCACCCCCATCCTCTGCCGGCTCCGAGAGACACGGCAATCTCCTGGGATTGAGGAGCTGAAGGAGACCAACAGCACCATCCCTGCACCAGAGAACCAAAACGAGAGAGATGAATCCCATTCCCCCTTGCACACACAGGCAGTGATCCTGCAGGGCAGCCTGTCCAACGTCCCTCCTGCTGGAACTCAGCTCCCAGGGATTTCCCTCTCTGCCATCAGCCCTGGATGGACCAAACTGACACCAATAAAATGCGATGTTGATGCCTTAGGATTTTCAGTTTCTTATTTTCATGTACTGTATTCTTGCATCCCAGTGCACAGCACTAAAGCTCTGGTTCTCCCATTTAGAGAAAATAATCCTCTCTGAGCCTGAAATCAGGCACTCGCTGACTCAGGCCCAAAATATGGAAACAACAGGAATGGGGACATGGGTGTACATATCACTGAAGAATGATGAATCATTCACCCATCATTGAGAATTGGGCTCGATGCAATGAGACAGAAACTGATAAAGTGAAGATCTCGTGACCGGTCCATTTTCAGTGTGGCCTCAAGGAGGCTTGTCTGCCTTGAATGTACCATGCCTGATTAAATGTCGCTTTTCTCTAACTTTGTCTGGCCTCTATTTCAGGGGAGTCCTGTTTAGGCATAGTGTCAGTGCAGGATGGATTGTGTACGCAGAGCTCTCCAGGCTGCTCTGCTGCCCCAGAGCCACATCCCATCCCATGCCATCCATGCATCCTCCATGCCATCCATCCATGCCATCCCATCCATCCACCATCACATCCCATCCCATCCCATCCCATCCCATCCCATCCCATCCATCCCATCCCATCCAGGGGCAGGTCAGCTGTGCCCACCCCTCCCCACGCTCCCAAAGGCTCAGGGAAGGCCCTGAATGGGGAAAGCTGAGCCAGGAATCAGCCACTCCAAGGGTGCCGTTTAAATAACAATTATTGGAGAGCAGATGAGAAACCTCCTTATCCTCCTCCTTGATGGCGTTTGAAAACAAAAATAAAACTAAAATACCTTTCCCCTTGTCCCGGGTTGATTTTTCTGCCAATTTTGTTCTGTATTCCTTTCTGTTGGTATATACGCCCAAAAATACACTGTCTCTTTAAGTGTAACCAGAAGGAGCCGCTGGGCTGCTGGGAAAGGCAGCGCGACGGTTTAAAAAGGCAGCGCTGCACACGGCTAGCTTTTTCCAGCTCCGCTCTGGCTGCTTTTCCCACTCGCTCCGGCTCAGTCTTCTCTCCGTGGGAGTCCCTTCTACTCGCAGAAGTTACAGTTACAGCAGTTCACTGTTACAGTTTCGGCTGTTAGCTTCGCGGCTCTCCTCAGACCCCCGTCTGCCTCTCCGGGAGAAAAAAACCGCGCGGTTTCACCCTCGGGGATTCCGGAAGGGACCGGGCTGGCAGCAGAAAGACTGTAGTCAGGTTTCTGGTTTTTTTCTTTTTGCCACTGTTACAGAAACGGCCACGTGGTTGTTTTTTTTCTTTCTTCCCGGGGCGGGAGGCGCCATTTTGTCGGCACCGAGTGGCGGGGGTTTTGAATAGCTAACCGTTACCCTGTATCTTGTCGCGGCGCCATCTTGTCGGCACCGCGTGGCGGGGGTTTTTCTTTTTGAACAACCCCTGTTACAGAAACGCCACGTGGTTTTTTTTTCTTTTTTGTTTCTTTTTCCCGGGGGCGGAGGCCATCTTTGTCGGCACCAGATGGCGGGGGTTTTGAATAGCTAACCGTTACCCTGTATTTGTCGCGGCGGCCATCTTGTCGCACCGCGTGGGGGTTTTTCTTTTGAACAACTGTTACTTTTTACTGTGCCTTGGGCACTGTGTTAAAAATTCTTTTTTCTCTTCACTTTTTGCCAGTTCTATTTCTGTTGGTGGGGAAAAAATTATCAAATTTATTTTCATTCAGGGAAACGTTTCTCTGGAACGTTTTTCTCTGAAAACATTTGTCTCAAAACCGAGACAAATTTGGCGCCCAACGTTTTGGGCTTGAAAAGTGAAGAGAAAATTGTAATAATTTATTTGGTTTTAAATGCTTGTAATTGTCGCGTGAATTCAACATGCTGTTTGAAGTAATTGTCATTTTGGTCCTAGGCCTTTTACCTATCCATAGCTAGGGACATTTTGTCCCTTGTATGGAGATTTTATAGATCAGGGACACAAATTCGTGTTGCTATATTTATAGTGCTGTAGTGTGAGATATAAAAGTTAAGAGAGGTACTGGGAGCTTTTGAAGGCTGGTATTATTTGTTATTCTTGTCCTAGTCTAGTAACCTGTTTTGGGGTTTTTTAGTAATTATAGCCAGCCTGCTGAAGGAAAATAGGGGATGATTTTCCCAGCCTTTCATCTCCTTTTTCCCCTTCAAATCTGGCACATCACCTTTTGAGGATGTTCAGTTTCCCCTCGATGTTAAAGATGCTACTTTCCTGATGTTTTATCTGGTAGGAATGCTTATATGGTCTGCAGCATGTCTAAATGAGCTGAGATTTCCAGGGGGTACCCAGACACCTCCCATCATGTGTGGAAAAATTGAGTGGTGTGGGATATGGGAAATATAGGCCAAATTCTGAAGAATTTTCTGAACCAATAGCTTTCAATTCCCGCCTGAAAAAGTTCAGAACCCAGTGAAGTGGGGAAATACTGAAAGAAAAATGCAATGAGAACTGTAAGGAAAAGAAGCTCATTGCAATATGCTGGGTCTGGCTAATGTTATCGCACAACTGTCTCAATGCTGTAGGGCAGGAGACAGAGCCGGAGGGACCAAAGGACAAGTCAGCAGACACCCCAGTCACTAAGGCTGCAGCTAAACCAGACAGTGAGCTTACGCCAGTAGCAGTTGCCCCTATCCAGAAAGAACACAAAACCAAATTCGTTCGCCCGTGATGATGAGGCAGCCAATAACCTCACAAGCAGCAGGGGAATCTGAACAGAAGTTATTGTTGAGTCTTGACCCCAGAAAACATTCGTGGCTCTAAGGGAGATTACAAAGACAGCTAATGAATCTTATTGGGCTGGCTGTCCGTTTGGGACACCCAGGGGATAATATGCATGGATGGTGGTGAAGCGATCAGTTGGGATCCCTGTCAGGTGATGCGCTATTGACCAAGGATGGCAAGGGGGTCTGAACTCTCAGTCTCTGGGCCCGGCTCCTAAAAGTGTGAGGGAAAGATACATGTGTGTAGAAGATCTCCAGATCATCAGACTTTTGGAAGACCATAGAACAGGGATTAAATGCTTGAGAGAGCTGGCAGTGTGGAGATCATTTTCTAAATGACCAAACATAGGAGCCAGACATGGTAAAATGACACGCTGATGTGGCTAAAACTGTTGACTTGGGCACAAGAATATGCCTCCGCTTTAGCGATGATGAAATGCAATGAAGGGGATGAGACTGTACTCTTGGCGAAAAAGCTCCGTGCATAGCAGATACTGTGCATGGCCCACACATGCAAGAATTTCAGCTGTGGAAACAAGCCTGTCAGAACGTATACAGAAAGTGGAGAACAAAATGGAGAGAATCATCAGCAGCTGAGGAAAGAGATTAAAGAAGGCCTTCTCCAAATTGCATCCGTTCAGACCAGAGGGCCTTCACCAGGAGAGACGTCCCCCTGCAGACAAGGAGAATACACTTCACGAACAAACCTCTGGTACTTCCTGCGTGAGCATGGGGAAAACATGAGAAGGTGGGATGGAAAACCAACCTCTGCCCTGCAGCACGGTGCATGAATTGAAGAATGGCAATGCTCAGAGAGGAAGCTTCCCCAGAAGAAGAAGTAGCCCGTGTCCAAACCAAGCTGCCCTAGTATAAGAAGGCAAATGACATGTCCAACCCCCTGGAAGGAACATCTGCAATGATATGCCCAGGGGAAGGAATGACAACCAGTGCTAGAGGGGCCCTCTCTGGCCAGGAGAGGCAAGGGAGAACGTGCCTTTTGGACTGGTGGATTCGTTGGCCTGGCACACAGAACCAACAAAAATAAAGCTTTGTAATACTAGTGCCAGTGCACACTTCTCCTCGCACAGTACAAAAGCTGTATAAATCTCTGGAGTGACTGGGGGATTAGGAATTGTCTGTAATGGTCTGAGGTGACCACAGGAGCAGATGGCAAAAGCACCCCACTGTGACTGGCCAGAGGCCCCATTATCCTGGCATAGTTCCTCGAAGTGGTATTTCAAAGACCCAAAGGGATCAAGTGGGCTTTTGGAATAGCTGCTGTAGACAGAAGGCATAGACATTAACACCTTGCCGGCTTCAGAGGACCTTTCTGCTAGTGGGACTCTGAAAGTTGAAGAAGCAACAGTGTACCGATTGCAACACAACATGTGACCCGCATACATGAACGAACGAGATGCTGTGTGATTCCTATCCATAAGAATGAGTCATGAGCTGGAGACAAGGGGTGGTCAGCAAGGCCACTCACCCTTCAACAGCCCCATCTGGCTGTCGCAATCGAAGGAGAATGGAGATGGACTGTGGACTACGTGCTGAATGAAGTGAACCCCACCCTGAGCCTGCGTGCCGGACATGCTGAGCTCAGTACGAGCTGGAGTCCAAACAGGCGAAGTGGTACGCCACCAGACTCGCACAATGCTTTCTTCTCCATTCCTCTGGAGCAGAGTGAGGCCTCGGTTTGCTTTCACCTGGAGGGTTGTGCAGTACACCTGGAACGGCTGCCCCAGGGTGGAAGCAACGCCCACCATTTGCCATGGGTCTGATCCAGGCTGCGCTGGAAAAGGGTGAGGTTCCGGAACATCTTCAATATATCGATGACATCATTCGTGTGGGGGAAATACAGCAGCAGAAGTATTGAGAAAAGGAGAAGATCATCCAGATTCTCCTGAAAGCGGCTTGCTAATAAAAGGAACAAAGTGAGGGACCTGCTCGAGAGATCCAGTTCCTTGGGGTAAAGTGGCAAGATGGACGGCGTCAGATCCCTTACAAGTCATCAATAAGATCACGTCAATGTCTCACCGACCAGCAAAAAGGAGACACAAGCTTTCCTGGGCCATGGCTTTTGGCGAATCACATACCCGGAATACAGCCAGATGTGAGCCCTCTACTTGGTACCCGCAAGAAGAAGATTTCCACTGGGGCCCTGAACAGCAGCAACCTTCCCAGATCAAGCAGAAAATTCCTCATAGCGTAGCTCTCGGCCCAGTCAGACAGGACCAGAGGTGAAGAAGTGCTCTACTCTCAGCCATGGAGCAATGGTCTGTTCCTGGAGCCTTTGGCAGAAGGTCCCTGGTGAGACTTGAGGTCGGCCACTGGGATTCTGGAGTGAAGCTACCGAGGGTCTGAGGCCAACTACACCCCAACAGAAAGGAGATCTTGGCAGCCTATGAGGGAGTCCAAGCTGCTTCAGAAGTGATTGGCACTGAAGCCCAACTCCTCTGATCCCCGATTACCAGTGCTGGGGTGGATGTTCAAAGCAAAGGTTCCTTCTACCCCACGCCACCGATGCTACCTGAGCAAATGGATGCTCTCATTACTGCAGCGCGCCCGTATAGGAAACCTGAATGCCCTGGGATCCTGGAAATATTTACAAATTGGCCTGAAGGTGAGGACTTTGGTCTTGCTGATGAAGAGGACAAGAACAGGTGACCGGCTGAGGAGCCCACATAAACCACTACCGAGGCAGAGGATAGATATGCTCTCTCACTGATGGTTCTTGCCATTGCAGGGGCAAATCGGAAATGGAAAGCTGCTATGGAGCTATACAGGTGCACAGAAGGAGGGAGAGGTGGATCAAGTCAATTTGCCGAACTCAAAGCCGTCCAGCTGGCCTTGGACTTGCTGAGAGGAAAAGTGGCCAAAGCTCTACTTTACACGATTCATGGATGGTGGCCAAACCTGTGGGGATGGCTGGACAGATGAAAAAGGCCAGTTGGCTACGTAGACGGAAAACCGATCTGGGCTGCTGAAGAGTGGAAAGACATTGCTGCCGGTGCAGAAGCTACCCGTGAAAGTCCGCCATGTAGATGCCATGTCCCAAGGTCGGCTAATGAGGAGCACCGGAACAACGAGCAGGTAGATCAGGCTGCAAAGATAGAGGTGTCCCAGATTGAACCTGGATTGGCAGCACAAGGGTGAGTTGTTCCTAGCTCGATGGGCCATGATGCCTCAGGCCACCAGGGCAGAGATCCACTATAAGTGGGCACAAGACCGAGGGGTGGATCTAACCATGGATAGTATCTCCCAGGTTATCCAGACTGTGAGACATGCGCTTGCATCAAGCAGGCCAAACGGGTGAAGCCCCTGTGGTATGGGGAAGATGGGACAAGTAAAGTATGGAGAGGCTGGCAGTAGATTACATCAACTGCCCCAGTCCCGTCACGGTAAGCGTTATGTGACTCACAATGGTAGAAGCACCACTGGATGTTGTGAGACCTACCCTGTACCCATGCCACTGCCCGTATACCATCCTGGCCTTGAAAATCAGGTCCTTTGAGGCATGGTACCCCAGACAGAATGAGTCTGACAACGGACTCATTCAAGAACAGTCCTTAACAACACCTGGGCTAGGAACATGGCATTGAGTGTGTACATATCCCTTACCATGCACCTGCTGCTGCAAAGTGGAACGGTCAATGACTCTAAAAACACACTTGAAGGCACATGGGCGGAGTACTTTCAAAAACTGGAACAGCACCTAGCAAAGGCACTGGATGGTAACACCCGAGGTTCACCAACCGAGCAGCCCCTGCCATCTGAACCCTTGCACACAGTAATGAGACAGGTCCCAGCAGTACATCTCAAGGTCTTTTAGGAAAAGTGTGTGGATTAATCCTGCTTGAGCAAAGACAAACCCATCCGTGGGGTTGTCTTTGCCAGGGCCAGTCACATGGTGATTACTGAGGGAGGACGGAGAAACTCATTGTTACCTCAGGGGGAATTTGATCTTGAGCGAAAACCGCATGTAATTTGGATGACTATGATAAATGTTTGCTGGATGTCACTATTTTTATGTATATATTATATATGTGTGTTTTTAAGTTAAATGTATTAGTTTGGGCTTAAAAGCCAACAGATATGAGAATAAGGGGTGGAATGTCCCGGGTTGATTTTCTGCCAATTTTGTTCTGTATTCCTTTCTGTTGGTATATACGCCCAAAAGATACACTGTTCTTTAAGTGTAACCAGGAAGGAGCCGCATGGGCTGCTGGGAAAGGCAGCGCGCCGGTTTAAAAAGGCAGCGCTGCCACACAGGCTTAGCTTTTTTCCAGCTCCGCTCTGGCTGCTTTTCCAGCTCCGCTCCGGCTCAGCTTTCTCTCGTGGGAGTCCTTCTCTCGCGAAGTTACCAGTTACAGCAGTTACACTGTTACAGTTTCGGCTGTTAGCTTCGGCGGCTCTCCTCAGACCCCGTCTGCCTCTCCGGGAGAAAAAAACCGCGCGGTTTCACCTCCTGGGGATTCCGGAAGGGGACCGGGCTGGCAGCAAGAAGACTGTAGTAACAGGTTTCTGGTTTTTTTCTTTTTGCCCTGTTACAGAAACGGCCACGTGGTTGTTTTTTCTTTTTGTTCTTTTTCCGGGGCGGGAGCGCCATTTTGTCGGCACCGAGTGGCGGGGGTTTGAATAGCTAACCGTTACCCTGTATCTTGTCGCGCGGCCATCTTGTCGGCACCGGTGGCGGGGGTTTTTTCTTTTGAACAACCCCACTGTTACAGAAACGGCCACGTGGTTTGTTTTTTTCTTTTTGTTTCTTTTTCCCGGGGGAGGCGCCATTTTCGCACCGAGTGGCGGGTTTTGAATAGCTAACCGTTACCCGTACTTTGTCGCGGCGGCCATCTGTCGGCACCGCGTGGCGGGGGGTTTTTCTTTGAACAACTGTTACTTTTACTGTGTCCTGGCACTGTTTAAAAATTACTTTTTTTTTTCTCTTCACT
The DNA here is from genome assembly GCA_009741485.1 of Malurus cyaneus samueli. NCBI lineage: Eukaryota > Metazoa > Chordata > Aves > Passeriformes > Maluridae > Malurus > Malurus cyaneus. The sequence continues at coordinate 111,843 of VKON01003455.1, read as the reverse complement.
TTGCCCAGTATCTATTCTGTTGGGGGGAAAATTATCAAATTTATTTCATTCAGGGGAAAGTTTCTTCTGGAACGTTTTTTCTCTGAAACATTTGTCTCAAAACCGAGACACCCTTTGTTGTTTATTGCATATCAAAACATGCATTCAAACTCTGCAGCTTGCTGGAGTCAAAATAAATACAATAATAACAATAATAATAACATATAAAATAAAAATTAAATAAAATAAATAAAATAATAATAATAATGAGGATAATAATAATTATAATCATGGATAATCTGCCTTTCAAAGGCTGCCTGGCCGAGCCCTGGGCACAGGGAGCTCCATGAGAGGCACAGAAACGCTTCAGGAGGATCAATATCTCGTAGTGGGGTGATGTCGTTACCACAGTGACACGAACCCCCACAATATCCTTTTCTTTTCATCGCCCCAGATCAATAGTAGAAAAAAAACCCAAAAAAAACCCGACCCAAATCAATCAGTTTTTCCCTTTATGCTGGAATGAAAGTCGATTTTGATGTGCTTTATTTTTGTTTGCCATGGGGATAAGTCGGGTTTGAGCTCCGCCTGCCCAGCCCATGAGGATTCTGGTGTGTGTGGCTGCGTGCAGGTCACCGTGGAGGTGCCGGGGTGTCACCCACCCTGCAGGGCAGAGGGCACCGAGGCCTCCAATCCCACCTGCACAATCGGTTGGGAGTTACAACCTTCACTTCAAAGCTTTCCCACTCTGCTTTTCATTGCTGTGTGGCACAAAAATGGGAATTTAGAAGGGCTCTGGAGGAGATGGTCCTGTGTTCTGAGGAGAGGGGAGATTCAGCCTGGATATTGGGAAGGGATTGTTCCCTGGGAGGGTGGGGAGGAGCTGGGATGGAATTCCCAGAGCAGCTGTGGCTGCCCCTGGATCCCTTTGAGTGCCCAAGGCCAGGCTGGACATTGGGGCTGGGAGCACCTGGGACAGTGGGAGGGGTCCCTGCCATGGCAGGGGCGGAGCTCAGGGAATTTAAGGTGCCTTAAAAAACACCAAACGAAAACAACAAAAACACTCCCAAAACACAAAAAAAAAAAAAAAAAAAAAAAAAAACCAAAAAAAAAAAAACCACACACAA
>VKON01003455.1:70316-110712 GCA_009741485.1 Malurus cyaneus samueli | reverse complement strand
CCCATTGCCATTTCCCATGCCTGCCATCCCATCCCATCCCATGCCATCCATCCCATCCCATCCCATCCCATCCCATCCCAATTCCCATCCCCATCCCATCCCATCCCATCTCCATCCCAACCATCCCATCCCAGGGGAGGCAGGTCAGGCTGTGCCCACCCCTCCCCACGCTCCCCAAAGGGCTCAGGGAAGGCCCTGAATGGGGAAAGCTGAGTCCAGGAATCAGCCACTCCAAGGGTGCCGTTTAAATAACCCCCCCCCCAAAATTTAATTTGGAAAAAAAAAAAGCAAAGGGATTGAAGGGGGGGGGGGAAAAACCCTCCCCCGCCTTTTTTCCTTTTTTCCCCTTTTTTTATTCCCCTCCTTTTCTTGTTTCTTTATTTTTTTTCCTTTTTTCTTTTTCCCCCTTTCCCTTTTTTTTTTCCTCTCCTCTCCTCTCCTTTCCTTTTTTCTCACCATCTCCCCTTCCTTCAGCAAACAAACCCCATTTTCAGCAGGCAGCTGCTCACGGGTGAGGATGAATGTTGAGGATGTGCCCCACAGCTCAGCAATTAGGGGTGATGAATGCAGTCAGCACAGGCCCATTCTGTCTGCACACACCTCCCGTGGCTCCACAAATGCCAGAATCAGTGTTTGGAGCAGATTGCTGGGACATGGAGCAGAGGAGCAGATGGAGCTGGAGGAGTCAGCACCAGGAGCATCCCATCCCTCATCCCTCAGTGTCCCACGGCTGCTGCAGCTCCAGCGCCTGTCAGGGCTCCTGTGTGCCCAGAGGACATGAGACAAAGCTGCTGGAACGTTTCCAAATGCACTTCCTGCACCAGGAACTCCTCTTAGAGCAGCAGGGTGTCACTGAAATAGGGGGATCCACGTGGTGACAGCCCCAAAGAGGGTTTGCCCTCAGTGTTTTGGGCAGTTTCCTGCCCGGGACTGTGTATTTGAAACCCCTGGCAATGTCCAGGGAAAATCAGGATCTTAGGAACCCCCCAGGCAGGAGGAATGCCGGGTTTGTGGTGTGGGGAAGGTGTTAGGATGCATGTTTGAGTGTTGCTCTGGTTTTGTGGCCACCCAGCCCCTGGTGTGACAGCTGGAGAGCCTCCCTGACAATGACATGGCTGAGGTGCTCTGAGAGCTGAGGCCAGGCTGGGCAGGGGGTCCCAGGCTGGAATTTGGGTTTCAGCAGCAGCTCTGGAAGGGTTGGGCTGGGCTGTGTGAGGCACCAGCAGCACCATGGCCAAGGGGTGTCTGAGCTACTCCTGGGGCAGCAGATCCAGTGTGTCCCTTTGGCAGATGATCTGCCCATCCTCAGGGGTGCCAGCAGCCCAGGCTGGAGCTGCCAGGGCTCAGTGGGATTGGGCACGGGAAGAGGGTGAGCAGAGCTCAGTGCAGGCTCAGCCCCACAGCAAACCTGCAGTGCCATGGCAATGCCCCTGCCATGAGAGGAGGAGGAACAGGATCACACGGTCACCAGCTGAATTGGACAGCAAGTGCAGGGTGAGAGCCCGGGCGGTTTTTAGTAGGTCAGCTCTCTATTTAAAGTCATTTGAATTATCTCAGGATAATTGAAATCCAGTGTTCATTCATTACTTTCGCTCTCGGCTGTTAAATGATGATATCCATGGCTGTGCCTCTCATTTATCTGGTGACCCTGGAGCCCCCCAGCCGGGCTGCCTGGAAGGTTCACGGTGTTATTTTCCTTCAAAAGCCGCCGTGTGGAGCCCCGGGCTGTGCAGAGGCGATGGGCTCAGCCGGGTGACGGCTGGAGCAGAGCGATTGCCTGGAGCTCACCTGGGGCTGGCTGTGCCCAGCCCTGCCAGAGCCGCTCTGCTCCCCAGGAAATGGAGCAATCCTCTCCTCAACTCGGGGCTCTCCATTCCAGCACAGCCTGGGGCACTGGGCACTGCTGGAGTGGCTGTGGTCACTCGGACCAGCACTCAATTCTCACGCTGAAGTTGTCCCTGAAGGTTTTGTCTTCCTGAGGACAGGACTGGGAGCAGTCACCGTTGGATTCAGCCACAACAGGTGCTTTATGCAATAAACCACACTCAGCTTTCACTGGCAGCTCCTGGAAGGGAGCAGGAAAGGGAAAGGAAGAGAATCAGCTCCTGTCCCACTGAGCTGCAGCTGCACAGGGGACACATCCCTGCAGAGCCCCCTGTGACACATCCCTGCAGAACCCCTTGGGTCCCATCCCTGTCACCTCCTGTGATGCACCCCTGTCACCTCCTGCCCCATCCCTGTCACCCCCTGTGACCCATCCCTGCAGATCACCCCATGTCCCATCACTGTCACCCCCTGTGTCCCACTCCTGTCACCCCCTGTCCATCCCTGTCACCTCCTGTGTCCCACTCCTGTCACCCCCTGTCACCTCCTGTGTCTCAGAGTGGAACATTTCACTTTTTCACCCTGAAGAACACCCCCAGCCGGCCACAGCAGTGGTGTGGAGCCGGAGCTCTGTTTGATCTCTCAGCTGGTCTCTTTTCTCGTGGTGTTGCACATTCCAGCCCCAGCTCTGGGGCTGCTGCCTCTTTAGAGGCTCTGGAGTGGGAAATCTCTGCTGCTGGAGTTGGGATCCATTGAGGAGTGTCCATGGTGCAGGAAAACCTGCGGGGTTGCTCCCAGAGATGTCCAGCCCCTGAAGGAGCACTGCTGCTGGACATCCCTGGGGTGCTGCGGGAGGGCAGGGAGTCCCCACGGGAGGGGAGAAACATCCCCAAACATCCACCCCTCCCCAGGGGCTGCAGGGACGGGGACAGGGACGTGGCAGCAGCGGGAGGGAGAAGACGCTTGAGCTGCAATTTGTCTCACAGTTTATGGAGAGGGAGGGGAAACACTTTTAAAAATGGACAGAAAGAGAGATTTCTCTTTTCCTCCTTTTATTACACAAGCCTGTGCCATCGGGAGGATCTGTCACTTGGGCCATCCCTCTCCCTGTCACCCCGCAGCACCGCCGGCAGGGGATGAGGCAGATGGGTGTGGAGTCACTGAGCTGCTGCTGCTGCGTCCGGCCTGGAGGGGGTTTGGACTTCTTTCTGTCTCTCGTGGTTTCTTTTTTTCTCTCCTCATTCACTCTTTTCTTTCTTTTCTCTTCTCTCCTCTTCCTTCCTCTCCTCTCCTCTCTCCTCTCCTCTCCTCTCTCTCTCCTCTCCTCTCCCTTCCTCTCCTCTCCTCTCCTCTCCTCTTCCTCTCCTCTCCTCCCTCTCCTCTCCTCTCCTCCTCTCCTCTCCTCTCCTCTCCTCTCCTCTCCTCTCCTCTCCTCTCCTCTCCTCTCCTCTCCTCTCCTCTCCTCTCCTCTCCTCTCCTTCCTTCTCCTTCCTCCCTCTCCTCTCCTCCTCTCCTCCTCTCTCTCCTACTCCTCTCCTCTCTCTCCCTCCTCTCCTCTCCTTCCCTCTTTGGGCGGCTACCGGGCAGGATCTGCGTGGGATGTGCAGGGAAAGGAAAAGCTGCGGATAAAGTGGAAATTGGGAATTCAGCGAGGAGCCGCTTCCTCTTCCTCCTCCCGAGCCCTCGGTGCTCTGCTGAAGCACCTGATCCGCGTTCCAGGCCAAATCCATCACAGGGGGGACCTGGCTCCGTTCCCCTGGCGCTGGTGCTCTGGTGTCTGCTGCCTCCAAACCTCCTGAAAATAATCTGGGATGTGCTGGGAGAGAAGGGAAGGAGCCTTCCCCGAATGGAGTATTTTAAATGACTGAGGGATATTTTAAATGACCGAATTGCCGGGCTGCAGCCACAGCTGCGGTTTGCTGCAGCCCTGGGCTGGGGTGTTCTGGGTTGGGGTGGGATTTGTTCCATGGACCTGCACTCGGGATGGAAGCCAAATGCTGGCTCTGGAGCTGTCAGGAACAATGACCCTTCCCCGGTTCGGTTTGGCCACTGTAACGCTCAGTTTTTCTCGGTGTTGTTTCCCGTGGATCTGAGCTCCAGCCATGACGTGGGGGTGGGATCTCAGCTCCCATCCAGGCTCTGGTTCCCATGCAGAGCCATCCCCAACCATCCCTCTCGCCTGTTACTGGGTGTTTATCCCTCCTGGCTTTCAGGGATGCGAGCCCTGGGGGTGGAATTACGGCCTTGAGTGACCGAGGGAGAGATTCCGCGCTGATAAGGGGACGAAATGTGATTTTACCTCTTTAAGAGCTCCTCCAAACCCACTGTGAGAGGCTCCTCCACCCGGTCCCAGCCGTTTGTCTCCGGGAGCGTTTTCCCTGAGACAGGGAAGGTGAGAAATTCACCTTCAAGAAATCATTGAGGGCTTTAAATCTGCGGCAGAGGAATGAAGCTGAGCAGTGCTGAGCAGGGCCCTAAATCCTGGAGGCAGAATCTGCCCCGAGCCTCAGCCGGACTGGGGCCGGGACTGAGATCCCGAGATCCGGGCTGTCGGATCGGGGAACTCGGGGAAACGACGGTATTTGTGTCCCCGGGGCTCCAGCGTCAGGAATTTATTTAGCCTGGGAGAAAGGGGCTGAGCCAGGTTCCTACAGCTGACTTAAAGCAAGAAAACTGTCTCTGACTGGAGGTTCTGACTCGTTTGATGTGTGGGCACCTCGGGGGGATTCCTCCTGCCACCGATAAATCGGGCTGTGGATAAAGCAGGCAGCGAAGGAGGGTGTTTTTTTCCCCCTTGTTTTGCTCTGTTAGGCAAACAAAGAGCTCTGCAGCTGCCTTTGATGTTTGTGAATGGGAGATCAGCTCTTGGCTTGGCTTTTCTGAGTAAACAAGGGACGCGTTCCCCTCCAGTCTCGGGTTCGGCCACGCAGAGCGAAACTGAGCTCCCACCCGGAATGGGGCTGGGTCCCGGAATGGGGCTGGGCAAGGCACCGGAGGATCCTGGCTCTGGGATGTGCTGGGCACGGCAGAGGAGGGGGCAGGCTCTGGGATGTGCTCCTGGATAAGGCAGAGTGGGATCCTGACTCTGGGATGAGGGAGAGAAGGGATCCTGACACTGGGATGGGGCAGAGGGGGATCCTGACTCTGGGATGGGGCAGAGGGTGATCCTGGCTCTAGGATGGTGCTGGATAAGGCGGGGGTGGGTCAGACTCTGGGATGAGGCAGAAGTGGAGGATCTGGCTCTGGCATGAGCCTCTCGCCCTTCCCCGCGCTCACGGGAAGTGTCAGACCGGGAGCCCGCGCGTTCCTGGGGCAGGAGCCGGGAAGGGCTGGAGGGATCCGGGATGTGTCCGAGCCCTGCCCGGCCCTTCGGGGAGCACTTGGGGCTCTGAACTGGGCTGTTCCCTCTGTGACAAACGGGCTCCTTCCAGCACTCAGTCGGATTCTTCCAAAGGAATTAATTAGGAGAGGAGCTAATCAATGGTGTGTCTGAGTGCGCCGAGCCCTGCTGGAGCGGCGCTGCTGGGATTCCTCTCCCTGCGCCCCCCGTGCCCCGGCAGAGCATTTCCCGGCCCATTGCCGTTAATCCAGGCTGCAGACCGGGCGGGATGGCCAGTGAGGACCCGGAGCTGGGCAGTGATGGGTTCCAGCTCTCCCGGACGGTGTGGGACCGACAGGGATCCCCGCCCAACCCTCCCTCCCCTCGGCTGTCCCAGGCACGGCTGCGTTCAGCTCAGCCTCTGCCCTGTCTGCTTCCCACTGATGCCCCATCAGCTCGTTCCATTAAAACACAGGCTGACTGGAAATACATCCCTGATTCAGGGGAAAAAAAGCAAAAAAGGAAAAAAGGAAAAAGGAAAAAATGAAAAAAGAGTGGAAGGCCAGGCCATGAGACTAAAGAGTCAGGAGGCTCTTGCACAAGAATAGGAGATTGCTCCGAGGTTTGTTTATTTGTGCCTCTATCTCGTGTTTTCTCTCCATATCTCTGTCCTCATGCACAACAGAGGCATCACATTCTCCCTCTTCCCTGATAGCATCTGCCAGCCCAGGAATGTTCTGGCTGAGGAGCTTCCTGAGGAGCTCAGCACCAATATCAGAGGCCTGATTTGGCAGCCAGGATAGAATCACTTTTTTTTCTGTGAAGGAGCATTGTCCTGCACAGGAGAGCTGCAGGCAGAGCAGCTGCGAGGGATCAGATCTTTGGAGGGATCAGATCTTTGGAGGGATCAGATCCTTGTCAGAGGGCTTGACATGTCCTGGGGATCACAGGGAAAGGGGAGAGAAGCAAGAGAGAGTCAGGAGAGGAGCAGCTGTGTCTGGAGAGCTCCATGTGCCTCAGGTGGAGCTGCTGGCAGGGCAGGGATGTTCCCTGGTGTTCTCGGGGTACAGGGGTGCCCAGCTCAGGGGAGGAGCAGGGGCAGGACCTCAGGAAAAGCTGGAGTTGCTTTGCAGAGCTCTTGGATCCTCGAGGAGTTTGAAGTCCAGGTCCTGGAAGGAGCTGAGGTTCTGTGCCAGGGAGTGTTTGTTGTGTTGGAGAGGAACAGGACAGGGAGGGACAGGACACAGGGAATGGCTTCCCAGTGCCAGAGGGCAGGGATGGATGGGATATTGGGAATTAGGGATTGTTCCCTGGGAGGGTGGGGAGGGGCTGGGATGGAATTCCCAGAGCAGCTGTGGCTGCCCCTGGATCCCTTTGAGTGCCCAAGGCCAGGCTGGACATTGGGGCTGGGAGCACCTGGGACAGTGGGAGGGGTCCCTGCCATGGCAGGAGTGGCACTGGGTGGGATTTCAGGTCCCCCTCAAATCAAACTCATTCCAGGATTCCGTGCTCAGTTCAACCTCAGAGCAGAAGTCCAAGGAGAGATCAAGGGCTCAGATCAGGAGGGAATTCCAGTCTGGCTGGAGGGCCCTGGCTGGGGAAGGATCCTCAGGTAAGGAAATCTGGGAAACCTCTCCGTGCTTTCAGCACAAAACCCAATCAGAGATGCAGGAGCTGCTTCCTGCAAGGTTGGCTGATTTTGCCGGGAATATTTCACAGAGCTGCGAGAGGGTAAAACTCACCTCTTAAATTTTGTTTTTAAGGTTGAAAGCCTCGTCTCTTTTCAGCACTCTTTATGGATATGGGGGTTAAATGAGCAGTGATTTGTCTTTAGTTTGCCTTTTGCCAGCCTGGAACAGAGCAGTGATTTTCTGGCTGCAGGGCAAGGGTGTTCTTTATCCCCTCAAATTCCTCCATTGCCGGGGGGAGATTTCGGAGGAAGGGGGGATCAGTCACTGCAGTGCTGAGTTTTTGGGATGAAGAGACTTTCTCCTACATCTCGAGTTCAGCTGAGGCCTTAAAGTCAACTTCATTCTGGCTTGTGGACCTCGGAAAACCCATCTGTGAAAGGTCTGAAAGCAAGTTCAGTTTGTGCTGAAAATCTCTGGTATGAAAACACACAAAGGTGTCATGGTCTTTCATTATAAAATAATGAAAAGATGAATTTCCTGACTTTCCTGCTTGCAAAGGGAAGGTTTACCATGTTATCCTGATGTCACTGGCAGGGCTGGGTGGACGGGTTTGATAAATGGTTCTGGGAGGTGTGGAGGCCCCAAAAAGGACTCAATGATGGAATGTGGAGGCACGTCCCCCTCTCACTGCAGGAAAAGGTCCAGGACAGGGCTCCAGATTTCTCAGGCAAGTTCTTTTTCCCCAGGACATGATGATGCTCCACCCCGAGAACATCGTGCTGTTTGCTGCCCGTCCTGGGCTCAAACACCCTAAAAACCCCGAAAGGTGAATTTATTTCTGGAGAGGACAAGACTGCTGCACCGTCCCTGAAACAGCTACGCCTGAAATGTGAGAAAAGCTGTTAAATATCCCAAATAACCTCTTCAAACAAGGCCAAATGGGCCGGGGAGGAGGACGCCTGTCTGACAGAGCCGAGGGCGGGGAGCTGTGCAATCTCTTCCCCTGAGCTGTTGGGAGGGACAGCACGGGAGCAGCTCCTTCCAAAGGCTCTGGACCCCGGGATAAGCGCACAGCCCTCCCCTCCCGGCCATCCTGCCCCGAGCTGAGTCCCCTCCTGTGCTGCTGCCCCATCCCTGCTCTCCCATCTCCTGTCAGACCGGCCCTCGGCTCACCTCGGCTGATTCACGGGCACAAACATGGTTTTTAATTAATGAAGAGCTGATCACCCCCTGGCCCGGCTGCTGCTGACAGATCTGACCCCTGGTCAGAGGTGCCCTGGGGAGGGAAGGGCCAGGGAGAAGTGGATGGGAAGGTTTGCTCTGCCTGGTGCAGGAGGGCAGGGAGAAGTTGTCGCTGCTGGCTAAACAGTGACAAAAAAGAATAGATACAAAACACACAAAAGTGGGTGAAAAAAACAGAGAGAAAGAAGAACTTTATTGTGGGGCAAGCTTCTTTTATTCACTTTAGCAACTAGAGTATACATTTGTGTTAAACATACATTGGTTAAGAGATGATAACTGTTTAATTAGTAATCAAAACACAATTGGTGAGTTTGCAAAAGCTACAGTATTAATATTGTTTATAATTTCCAACTATCTGCATTATCAATTCTACATTCTAATCTCCTTTTCTCAACAGTAGCCAAAAATACAGCATTTCTCCTTCATATAAACTATTAACACTCCCTTTCTTTTCCCAAGCTTCAATCATACACAATAATTAACTGAATTTCAGAATCAGAGCTTGTGGGGCCACTTTTTCCCCCACAAGAAGCCAAAGAGCAGAGCTGAAATCTTCCTTCAGCCCAATCCCCCCGTGTCCCTCCTCCTGCTGCTTTCCTGTGCTGTTCCCATCAGTCAGGAACAGTTGGATCTTCATCTGGGAATGGGAATGCGGGGAGAGCTGGGAACTGATGCCTGAAAGGAAGGAAAATTTCCCTGGAATGGCGTTGCAGCAGGATGGGCACTGCAGAGCCCCTGGGATAAACCAGGGATGTTTTCAGTGGGGTTCAGGGGTGCCTGCAGAGCCAGGGATTGGACGAATCCTGGGAAGGGCTGCTCAATAAAATTCCTGTAACTGAATTCTGTGCCCAAGCAGAGGAGATCCCAACGGAAGCATCGAGAATCACTTTCTCTTGGACTAATTTCATTCCACACTTTCTTAGTCAATTAACACAAGGCTCCCCCATTAACAGGAACCAGTGTGAGCCTGGCAGGGCGCTCTGGTTACCCAGAGCTGATCAGGAGGAACCAGGGCCATTCATCATCTTCCAAAGGGCACCAGATGCTTCCAAACCGAAAGCAGCCACTGCTGGCTGGGTTTTTTAATGACTACACGCAATTTTAGAACAATTTACAGTGTAATTAGAGCTGGTTAATTAACGCTTTCAATGCCAAGCTGGTTTTGTGCTTTGGGTCTGGTGCTGACGGGGTTTGAGGGTGGGAGCTGCTCTGCAGGGGCGATGGCACCTTCAGGGGTCAGGAGAAACCAAGCCCTGCCAGACCTGCTGGGCTGCAGAAATGGGGCTTGACAGCTCCTAATTATTCCATTGAATTTCTGGGAGAAACTTGGTACAATGATCCACTCCCTTGTATTTATCCATGGAAGAACTTTTTGGGATTGGCAGTGCTGGGTTTTGCTGTAGTGATAACCCTGATGGGGAAAAGCTTCAACCCCTTGCTGATGGCTCAGGAAAAATCCACTGCAATGTCTCCCTGGGTGTGATTGTCCCTGCTGAGATTCCTCTCCTGGGCTGCTTTATTTAGTGCAGGAACTCAGCTCTGGTCTGTGGTTCCAATGAACCTTGGAATGAGCTCTGTTTCTGGTTCCAATGAACCTTCCCAGTGTGGGCTGGGTAAAAACCCCATTCAGCCCCTGGGGCTGCTCTGGGCTGTGTGCCACAGGGAGAGCACAGTCCCACAGCACAGCCAGCACTCTGAGATGTCCAAATGTGGGAAATGTCCCGAAGCAGGGCCATAGCCAAAGGTTCCCTGGGCTGAAGTGAACTCTGAAGGCAGAGCCTGGCAGGGACCTCCTAAGCTGTGCAGGCACTGGGTCTGAACAACGCAATTTATCAACATCCCAGTGCCAGCAGCAAATTGGGTGCTGTGGGTTTTGGGGGTGTTTGGGGTGTTTCTGAAGGAATTTGTTTTCCTCTGAGTGGGGCAAGACCAGCTCTGGCTGTGTGGGAGCTTTAGGGCCGCCCTTCCAGCAGTGACAACATTCCAGCCCCAATATTCCCCCAAACCTGGCTGTCCACCTCTCATTTGGGATCGGAACTTGCCATTTGGGAACTGGAAAATCAGGATTCAGGACACAAAATTGGGATTTGGGCTCAGAAATTGGGCTAGGGAAGTGGAAAATTGGCAGCTAGGCCTCAAAACTTGGGATTTGGGGATCCACATTGCGACTGGGATAATTGGGCTGAAATTGTGCTTTAAACTTGGACTTGACTTTACACTTTACTTTTACTTAAATTACCTTTACTTTACACTTTACTTTACACTCTTTTCTTTTCTTTTCTTTTCTTTTCTTTTCTTTTCTTTTCTTTTCTAATCCCTCGGGACCCTCAGAGCCTCTCTGGGCAGCCTCTGCCAGGGTGTCCCACCAAGAATCCCCAAATCCCACCCAAACCTTCTCATTCTCAGGCAAGGCCATCTGGCCATCCATCCATAAAAAAGTCTCTCTCCACCTTCCTGAGCTCCTTCAGGAGCTGGAAAGCTGTGGTGAAGCGACCCAAAGCTCTCAACTCCAACTTAATAATAATAATAATAATATCATCATCATCATCATCATCATCATCACCATCACATCATCACAGCATATATAATTTATATTAATTATAATATATATCAATATGGTCTTATATAATATATATATAATATATAATATATATATAATATATAAATATATCATATCATATATCATATATCATATATCACATGTGAGATATATGATAGATATAACATATAAGACATAAGATATATGATATATCATTTATTATGGTCATTATTATTTTTTTATTATTTAATATTTTGCCCCCTGAGCCGTCCTAACTCCTACCAAGCTCCATGCTGGAGGTGTCTCCTGTGTGCAATTCCCACCCCATTCCCCGGAGCTGCAGCCTCCCCCCCATCCCCTGCCTGCCATGGGAGCCAGTTCAGGCCTAAACACAAAGGGTTTGAGACCTGGAAGTTGTTGGAGTCAATAAAATCAACCCAAATCAGACCCCTGTAATCCTTTTAAAGAGCAGTTATTGAGTATTTCAAGAGGAAAAATGGAAGTTTTGAACAACTTAAGGGCTCCCAGCTCCTGCAGAGGGACCTCCTTGAGGCTTGAGTTCTGCAGCAGCCAATTTTGGATTTTGCATTTCTCCAAAAACGCCTTTGCACATTCTGACCTTCACTCCCGGGCAAAGCAAAACACAGATTCCACCCTTCAGCGTGGTGCAATTTGGAAAATTTGTCGTTTCAGGCTGGGGCCGAGGGAAAATTGGTGTTTGAGACACGTGAGTGTCCATTTGTGATGTGTCCCAGCAGGACAGACCCTGCTGGAGGCCCCCAAATCCCCTCCTGAACTGACAAGCTGAAGGTCAGGTTTAATTTCCCCCATTCTGCAGCACAGAGGGCACTTGGAGCGCCCCTCATTTCCGACTTGCAAGGCGAGCAAATTGAGCGCCTCTATTGCCTTTGGTCATTTGGAGAGGTTATTTCTGCCCTCTCTGCTTTTCCCCTGCTCCTTTGGAGGGTGGAAAGTTTCATTCTGTGCTGCAAATGGGCTCCAGGCTGAGATAAAGAGCACAATTTGGATAGAAATGCGTAAACTGGGAAACAAAGCAGAAATTTGAGGTGTTAAGCAGTAAAAGCGAGGCGGGAGAGGTTTTTATGGAGTCAAGTGATGTGTGAAAGCTCTGAAAACACAGTTAATTATGAGCAGGGAAAGGCCATGGGTTGAAATATCTGTTCAGGGCAATAGGAACATTTGTGGGGACCCCAGTTTCCTGGGAGCTGCTGTTCCCAAAGCCTTCCTGCCTTGGGAGGAGCCTTGTTTGGCAGAGGGGACCCCTCAGGCTCTCATTCTCCTGCCCTGACCCTTAGAGGGGAAATGGGGTCCCCAAAAGCTGCCGGGGTTGAGCCAGAGCCCCAACTGGGGTCACCTTTCCTGGATCCAGTAATCTGCGGGGGCCACCAGCCCAACTCTTTGGGTGCCCCATGCCCCTGAAGCGTCCATGGGCGTCAGGGGAGCCTGGATTTCCATGTAGAGCCCTGGAGCATTCAAGGGTTCAGTTGGCTGCCGCGACTGGAGCGGGCTGACTGGCCATGTCTGGTTCAGCTGGGCAGGGGCGGATGGGAGCCGGGAGCTTGGAGCTGAGTGTCGGGGCTGGGAGGCATTGGGAGCTGGATGTTGGGCTGGGCATTGGGCGAGGTGGTGGGCATTGCTGTGCTGACTTTGGGAGCGGGAGCGGGCTGGGGAGGCATTTGGGGCTGAAGGTGGGGCTGGGGAGCATTTGTGGGGAGGTTTTGGGGGGGAACATGGTGGAGTAGGCTGGGGAGGCATTGGGGGCTGGGGAGGTTTGGGGAGGCTGGGGGTGTTTGGGGCTGGGGGGCATTGGGAGGCGGGGAGTGTTTCGGGGCTGGGAGGCATTTGGGGCGGAGGTGTTTTGGGGCTGGGAGCATTTGGGCGGGAGGTATTTGGGCTGGGGAGCATTGGGGGGGCTGGGAGTTTGGGGGCTGGGAGCATTGGGCTGGGAGGCATTTGGAGTGAGGTGTTTCAGGGGCTGGGGAGGCATTTGGGGAGGCTGGAGTTTCGGGGCTGGGAGGCATTTGAAGTCTGCCCAAAGTTCCTGGGGAGAGCAGGAGGCTGCGGGTCAGGGAATTATTGATTATGGATGTGATGGTGATGATGATGATGATGATAGAATGATGATATTTTCAGAGCGAGGTGAGCCCCTTCCCTGCTCTTGGGGTCAGTGCTCCCCAGCTGCAGGGTCCAGCTGCTTCATTCCCCCATGGATCCCTGGCAGTGCCCAAGGCCAGGCTGGACATTGGGGTTTGGAGCCCTTGGGACAGTGGGAGGTGTCCCTGCCATGGCAGGGGTGGCACTGGGTGAGTTCCAGGTCCCTCCCACCCAGCCCAGTCTGGGATTCCCAGCTCTTCCCTGGGAGCTGGACAGGGTGGCTGGAGGCCCAGAATCACCCAAATTCCAGCTGTAGCCCTGCTCCAGGGAAAAACCCCAATTGCTGCTCACACTCAAAAACCGATGATCTTCCTGGGATGAGTCAGCCTGGTCCCTGTGTCCCCATCCCCTCCCTGCCCTTCCCAGGACCTGGAACTCCCTGGATTTTCTGAGGCTCCTGCTCCCAATTCCCTGACCTTCCTGAGACGTGGAACTTGGATTTTCCAAGGTTCATTCTCCCCTTTCCCTGACCTTCCTGAGACCTGGAATTTGCTGGATTTTCTGAGCTTCCTGCTCCCAATTCCCTGACCGTCCTGAAACCTGGAACTTGGATTTTCCAAGGTTCCTGCTCCCAATTCCGTGCCCTTCCCAGGACCTGGAATTTGCTGAATTTTCGGAAGCTCCTGCTCCCAATTCCGTGTTCTTCCTGAGACCTGGAATTTGCTGGATTTTCTGAGCTTCCTGCTCCCAATTCCCTGCCCTTCCCCAGACAGAAATTTGCCACATTTTCTGAGGCTCCTGCTGCAGTTTTTCCCTCTGAGCACGGCTCTATCTTGTCACTGTTTTTATAAAAGTGTCACGGGCTCACACGCTGGCAGTGACACTCGAGGCTGTTACTGCACAAGTGTTTCAAGTGTTCCGAGGTGCTTTTAGGTGCCGACAAAATTTAGTTGACAACATAATAATAAATCCAGCTCCGGCAGCACTTTTAATGAACATAAAAGGTGTGACTGGTTCCCTGTGCCTCCCGCCTCACCCCAATATCTCTCCCCTCACCGCTTTGTTCCCCACTAAAGACACAATTTATGAGATCTGAAGGATGTCATGGAGATTGTGCAGAATCAGAATGTGAGGGTGTCTGTAATGTAATAGGGGAATTATAATAATGTAATTTATAAGATTTCCATCTCTATCACAGAAAACTAGGAGAGAGAGGATTTTTGGGGCTGTTTAAGACTTTGAGCTGCGGTACAAAAATCCAGTAAAAATGTGGATGGGTTGATTTATAGCAAAGCTCCTGCAGCCCACTCTGGGAATGGAAATTCCTGATATGATAATGAATTACCTGTGTGGTTTCTATAAAATTGCCTTGCTCTGAGAGAACTGAGGTTAGGGTTAGGTAGGTAGGGTTAGGTAGTAGGGTTAGGGTAGGGTTAGGGTTAGGGTTAGGGTTAGGTTAGTGTTGGTTTAGGTTGGGGTTTAGGGTTAGGCTTAGGGGTTGGGTTTGGGTTAGAGTTGGGGTTAGGCTTAGGGTTAGGATTAGGGTTGGGTTAAGGGTTAGGGATGAAGTTAGTCCAACTTCCTGTTGTGTGGTGGGGTGGGACAGTGCAAGGTAGTTTTAAACCAGAATAATTCTGCCAATGCAGTCTTTAATTTTCCCATTCGAAATTAAATATCCAGGGTCCTGTGAATACCTCCCTCGAGAATTTGGAGGCAGCAGAGTGGTCCCAGCTGAGCTGTGACATAAATACCCCATAAAATATCTGATGTCAGGATGGACATGGAAATCAGATTTACTCTACAGTGGTATTAATGGCTTCCGGAATAAATCCTGAAGCCTGATCATCTGGATGGACAAATATTAAAAATATTGATTTATCGTGGCTTCCTGGGTGCCCTTTGCCCAGCCTTGTTCTGCACAGTGACCACTCAGCCTGGGAGCTCTGGGGCTCTGCTGGGACTGCTTTCTGTCCAGCCCTTGTTGGGGAAAATCAGCTTTTTTTGCCATATTTGGAGGTTTTAAAAAATCAAAGAAAATTTAAAAAAATTAAAAATTAAAAAAATTAAAAAATTTAAAAAATCAGTGAAATGGGAGCTGTCAGCCCCGAGGTGTCTGTGAAACACAGCTGGGAGGCACAAGGACACCCACTCCGACTCCTTAAATAAATAAATAAATAAACAAACAAACAAATAAATAAATAAATTCGTTAATAAACTTTCCCTGGTTCAGAAGAAAGGCAGAAAGAGCCGAGCAGGGGCTGAATCAGTGTCAGTGCTGGAATCTGCCCAGGGCCCTGTCCTCAGCTGCTGCCACCCGAGCCCTGCACACCCGGATTAAGCTGCAGTAATTGAAGAGAAGGATCTTTAATTAAGCAGAAAATCACGATCGTAAAACTGTTCCTCTGGACTTGTTTTATCTGAGCCCTGTCTGAGCGTGTGAGGCTGTTCTGGCAAACCTCAGGCCCTAAATTAAAAACTCCCCGTTAGCTTTTCTAATGAGCTTTAACCACCGTTGTAAAAACCCTTCCCTAATCAGCGCCTTTTGTCCTCAAAGTGCCTCGGGTTGAGCACCTCAGGATGTTTTCCTGCTCCTCTCAGGGTGTTTTCCTGCTCCTCTCAGGGTGTTTTCCTGCTCCTCTTGGGGTGTTTTCCTGCTCCTCTCAGGGGTGTTTTCCTGCTCCTCTCAGGGGTGTTTTCCTGCTCCTCGGGGTGTTTTCCTGCTCCTCTCGGGGTGTTTTCCTGCTCTCTCTCGGGGTGTTTTCCTGCTCCTCTCAGGGTGTTTTCCTGCTCCTCTCGGGGTGTTTTCCTGCTCCTCTTGGGGTGTTTTCCTGCTCCTCTGGGGTGTTTTCCTGCTCCTCTTCGGGGTGTTTTCCTGCTCCTCTCAGGGGTGTTTTCCTGCTCCTCTCGAGGTGTTTTCCTGCTCCTCTCAGGGGTGTTTTCCTGCTCCTCTCAGGGGTGTTTTCCTGCTGCTCTCAGGGTGTTTTCCTGCTCCTCTGTGGGGTGTTTTCCTGCTCCTCTTAGGGGTGTTTTCCTGCTCCTCCCTCCATGGATGATTCCTCTAAGCCACCGAGCACTCTTTGCTCCTTTTTGGGTTCCCCTTCAGCCCTTCCTCATCCTCAGCTGGGTCTGGGGAGGTGCTGGAGCCAAATCCCTTCCTCTGGAGTGGAGTCAATCCCAAGCCAGGAGGAGACAATAGGACCTGGTGTCACCATCGGGGGGGAGGTGACACTGGAGCTGGGGGGACAATGATCCCCCAGGTGCCACCATGGGTGGGTGACACTGGAGGGTGGGGGGACAATGATCCCCCAGGTGCCACCATGGGATGACCGGACTGGGGACAATGTCCAGGTGCACATGACCTGGAGTGGGGACATGTCCCCCAGGTGCACCATGGGGCACGGAGCTGGGCACTGATCAGGCCACCATGGGTGTACACAGCCAGGAACTACCCACCCTGGACGGGAGGGAGGAGCTGGAGAGCACAGACTGGGCAGGTTTGGAGCTCTCCTCCCCCAGTCTGCTCCATCCCCAGGGTTCCCTTGAGGATGGGACAGACTGTTCTGGAAGCAGAGGGATCCTGTGCCACCAGCACAAAGTCCCTAGGGGTTTTCTCCTGCCAGAATCCAAACAGCACCAAGAGCTCTCTGGAGGCTGAAAACAGGAATGAATGGAGCTGTTACAGAAAAAGGCAAATTAAAACATTGAAATATTGCTTCTCCCAGGGCTCCTTGTTTTCCCTCTTCCCCTGAAATTACTTTGCATTTTAATCTCCTTCCATGAGGTGATGGCCTGATGATCCTACGGCCAGTGCCAGCCCCATCCTCACTTGAGGGGCTCTGGTGGGGTGGGCAGAGCTGCATTTCACCCCGAGAGCTGCCCCTTGCCCAGCCCATCACCTTTCATCTGCACAGGGGATCGCAGAAAAATAAACCAAACTTGAAGCTGAAGCTGCTGGTGGGGTGAGATAATGGATGAGCCATTGCTGACCCCAGACCCGCTCTCCCTGCTGGGTAATTACACAGCAATAACTGGATAAATCTGGCCTGGGTTTGCTGCCCCGTTTGCTCGTGGAAATGGATGGCTCTGCTGTGTTTGCTCTGCAGGACTGGTTTAATTTAAATGCAGCTTTGCGGATGTAGCAAGTGGAATTAAAACAAAAAAGAGCCCTCGCAAGGGGTGGAGAGCGAAGCTTTTCTTGAGCTGGGCTGCTCATCTCGGCAGCTGCTGGGCTTGGGCTGGGATCCTGTTTGCTGCTCCCCAAAAAGGATTTGGGATTTTTCCTCTCCAAGGGACATTCAGAACCATCCCATGCCCTGCCTGCCCTGGTAGGGACACCTCCCACTGTCCCAGACTGCTCCAAACCCCAATGTCCAACCTTGGACACTGTCAGGTCCAGGGGGCAGCCCCAGCTGTCCTGTTCCATTCATTCCCCACAGGGATTTCTGGGCAATTTTCCTGCAAATCGCTGGGTTTAGGGAGGTTTGAGCCGGGGGAGAAGGATGGGAAGGGTGGCAGGGGCAGGGGGAGGCACTGGGTGGCTTTTAGGGTTTCCCTCTGCTCCGATGAGGTTTTGACAGCTGCGGGGAGAGGAAACAGCTGAGGAATGTGTGATTTTGGGGGAGCACAGCTGGAATTCACTGCTGACAATGTGGGATTTTGGGGGAGCACAGCTGGAATTCACTGCTGACAATGTGTGATTTTGGGGGAGCACAGCTGGAATTCACCGCTGACAATGTGAGATTTTGGGGGAGCACAGCTGGAATTCACTGCTGAAGAATGTGAGATTTTGGGGGGCACAGCTGGAATTTGCTGCTGACATTGTGAGATTTTTGGGGAGCACAGCTGGAATTCGCTGCTGACAATGTGGGATTTTGGAGAGCACAGCTGGAATTCACTGCGGACAATGTGGGATTTGGGGGAGCACAGCTGGAATTCACTGCTGACAATGTGGGATTTTGGGGGCACAGCTGGAATTCGCTGCTGAAGAATGTGGGATTTTGGGGGGGCACAGCTGGAATTCACTGCTGACAATGTGGGATTTTGGGGGGCACAGCTGGAATTTGCTACTGACAATGTGGGATTTTGGGGGAGCACAGCTGGAATTCACTGCTGACAATGTGGGATTTTGGGGGACCACAGCTGGAATTCGCTGCTGACAATGTGGGATTTTGGGGAGCACAGCTGGAATTCCTGCTGACAGATGTGGGATTTTGGGGAGCACAGCTGGAATTCACTGCTGAAGAATGTGGGATTTTGGGGGAGCACAGCTGGAATTCACTATTGGCTGTGGCTCAGAGCCATTCCTCGAGTGTCCATGGGGTCACGGGGGTTCCTGTGCCTGCTGCTTCTGGCTGAGGCACCTCAAGCCTCTGGCACCCACCAGGATGAGCCCATCACCCATGGCCTGAGCCCAGCCTTGTGCTCACCCTGGAATGCACCAAACCCCGGAGGGAGCTCTGGATCGCCCTGTTCAGCCACCTGTAACCCAAACCCAATCAGTGCTGTTCCCGTTCCGAGGGGAGAGCCCCTGGGAGGGACCTCAGTGCAGCTGGAGGAGCCCCTTTAGCCCACACCCGAGACTCATTCCCATTTTTAGGGTGCTTTAAAGCCTGGCTGGGCAGGGTTTGCAGCCGCCTCCGTGGTCTGGGCTGATGCAGGGAAGGATTTCCCAGGTTGGGTGGGACGGGCTGGGTGAGGCAGGCTGCCTTTGCGCTGCTGTCAGGTTTATTTTCGGTCCCTGTAGGGCCTTTTCTTGGGGTTTGGAGTTTGGAATTGCTCATTAAAGCCGAATGAAGTGTTAATGTTCCCGCGGAGGAGAGCTCTGTGCGTGCAGCCATATCCATATGAAAGCGCTGGAAATCCCTAAAAGCGGGAGACCACAATTTTTTTGAAGTGTTTGATTCTAAACTCGTTTCTTGATTGTGGGGAGCTAATCCAGGGTTTGTGAGCACAAGGAGACAACCCCAAACTGGGCTTTTGAGCTGCCTCAAAGATGAAATTCCTGTTTTCATGTTCTGAGAGTGCTAAGAAAGAAGCCTGTGAACGGATTATGAAAAGTTTTTTGGGTTTTTCTTTAAAATACTGTTTCCCCTAAAACTTCCCATCTAATCCACAAGGCTGGATTCTGCTTTCTTAATTCCACTGAACCAAAAATTCAGGATCAGCCACCCTGGGCGGTAACTGCAGCTGAGTGAGGGGGAATTTTTGTGGAATCATGGAGTGGTTCGGCTGGGAAGGGGATTTAAATCCCATCCCATGGCAGGGACCCCTCCCACTGTCCCAGGTGCTCCCAGCCCCAATGTCCAGCCTGGCCTTGGGCACTCAAAGGGATCCAGGGGCAGCCACAGCTGCTCTGGGAATTCCATCCCAGCCCCTCCCCACCCTCCCAGGGCAGGATTTCTCTGTACTATCCCCCCTAACCCTGCTCCCTTTCAGTTTGAAGCTGTTCCTGCCCCTCCACACCTTGGAAAAGGCCACGGGGTGATTCCATCCCATTGCAATCCCAAGGAACATTTTTCTCTTTCAAAGCTTTGCTGTTCTGCTGCTCCCCGGGCTCCAGGGACGTTCACAGCAGCAATGATGTGCAGAGGAGGCCAAAATGGCTGAAATGACCGAAATTGTCAGCAATTGGCCCAAATTGCCAGCGCTTCTGGAGAATAGGTTTCTCAAGGGTGCTGATTCTCAGAGGGGCCCTGTCTGAATCTGTCAGCACCAAGCCCCGGCTGGGGATGCTCAGAGGAGCTGCAGGCTCTGTTTGCCCACGGGGCTGTCGGTGGCTGTTAATGGGGAGGGCGTTAAATGGGCTCCCAGTGCTCCCAGCTCCCCTGGGTTCCTGACTGTTCCCGGGATAATGGGGTGTGCAGGATGTGGGAATAGGGGAGGATGGAGTTCCCTGTCTGGTGTGATCCCCTCCCGGAGAAGGAGCCATCGGGATGGACCCGTGTGATCCGGCTCGCTGGGGACAGGGAGCTGCCAAAGCACCCCCGGCATTTCCACCTCGGCAAACCCAACCCCAGAGAGGCGGGACACCCTGGATCCGCTTCCCTTCAGCTGCCGGGTGCAGCCGGATCCCCAAATCCTGGGCTGCAGAGGGGAGGGAAGGGCCGGAGCTACCCAGGGCGGGGTGGAGATGGATCCGTGCATCCTCGGGCTCTGTGCTGGGCCGGGCCGGGCCGGGCTGGGCTAAACTGCGCAGGGCTGGGCAGTCCAGTCCATCTCCAGCCATTCCAGCCGGGAATGTTTCCCAGAACTCAGGCTTTGCGTTTCCTCAGCGAGGAGAGGGATCAGGGTGGGCTTTGGGGTCGGTTCCTCGTTCCCTCTCCCGTTCGTGTCCCCCGAGCGCATCCCGGCCGCGGGCGCTGCCCTCCCAGCTGAAGATGGCACTGCAGCCTCTCGCAAGCCCAAATCCCGGGCTCTGCGGCTCCGACAGTTCCTACAAGCCCAGCCCGGAGCCCTGGGGCCATCCCGAGCCCTGGGGCCATCCCGAGCCCTGGGGCCACCCGAGCCCTGGGGCCATCCCGAGCCCTGGGGCCATCCCGAGCCCTGGGGCCATCCCGAGCCCTGGGGCCATCCCGAGCCCTGGGGCCATCCCGAGCTCCCGCTAGCCCAGCCCGGAGCCCTGGGGCCATCCCGAGCCGTGGGAGCAGATGGGGTGGGATGGGATGAGTTTTCAATTCCCTTCCAATCCGAATCATTCCGCAATCCCATGACTGTGCCATGACCACCATGGGTGCCTTTGCTTCCTCTGGGGAGAAAACCCAACATTCATCAATTTTACCACAAATATCACTCGCCAGTTCATTTCTCTCTCCTCTTTTAGGATCTCTCCTTATTTCAAACCCCAAATATCCATGGCTCTGCTGTTGTTTCCTTTGAGCTGTCTCACTGAGGGAGCGCAGAGCTGTACCCAGGACCCTCAGTGCTGTTTGTGAACCCACTGCTGGGCTGGGCTCAGAGCCTGAACTGAAACTTGGTTTCACTGGTAAAGGCAATTTTAAGAGAATGCAGGGGGGAAAAAAACCCCAGCAGCCTTGCAGAGGCTCTTTATTTGAAATTCAATAATGTCAGCAGCCAGCCAACCTTGCTTTATAACTTAAAGATGGAAGTGCTAAGTGGAGAATTACTTTGAATATTTTAAGTACAGCTGACCAGCTGCTTCTTTAGATAAATATATAAATATATCACTCGCAAGGTTTTATCACTCTGGCAATGTTTTAAAGGAGAAGTTTAATTTTTTTGGTGCCCCTGGAATGGCACACAGCAGGATTTTTCATTTCAAGCAGTCAAAATTCATGAACCAGGCCTTGCTGAAAAAATTAAGCCAACCCTAAAAATCAGGGAATGCAAACAAACATTCCTATTTCTTTCATTTTGTCTGGATGCTTCCAAGTCAGCCTTCCACTTTCTTTCTGTGGAGGGCTGGCTAGCTGAGAGGGGTTGCATGGACGTGTTGCAGCTTGGTGAGATGGAGGGATGCAGGTGTCACACTCAGCTAGAATAATTGCTGAGATTGTGTGAACAATTCTTCTGAAGCAATAAGAAAGCAATGCAAGGACATCATGTTTTTAAGCCGCTGGAAACTCCCTACAAGATACTTGTGTTGGTTAGCCCTGGGAAAAAGTGGAAGTAGATAAGGGAAATTGGCAAGTGAATCATTAAAGGTGGAGTTGACATTTAGGACGTGGACCTATGAGATATATGTATTACAGAATATGTATGAGCTAATTATGTATGCTATAAAACTTAGACATTGTTTGCAATAAATCGAAGTTTGCTTATAACTCATATTGAGTGGTCCAAGTCTTCCCTTCTATGACAGTTTCTCTAAAGATCCAGAAAACTGGTTGGTGTTTATTTATTTAATTCTTGGTGAAAATAGCAGCTTTCGAAGCACATGGCTCCCAGAAATGGAACATCAGTCCCTGTTGTGGCCACAGTCACACGGTGAGACACGGCTGAGAGTGAGGGGACACGGCTGAGACTGAGAGGACAGGGCTGAGACTGAGAGGACATGACTGAGACTGAGGGGACAGGGCTGAGACTGAGAGGACATGACTGAGACTGAGGGGACACAGCTGAGAGTGAGGGGACATGGCTGAGACTGAGGGGACATGGCTGAGACCAACGGGACAGGGCTGAGACTGAGGGGACAGGGCTGAGACTGAGGGGACAGGGCTGAGACTGAGGGGACACGGCTGAGAGTGAGGGGACAGAGCTGGGACTGAGGGGACACGGCTGAGAGTGAGGGGACACAGCTGAGCCCAGCAGGAAATGGCTGAGCTCGACGTCCCAACTCCCTGAAGCGAGGATATTTTCACCCTTCCTGCCTCAGTGTCCGTGTTCCTTCCCAAGGTAGCACAGCCCCAGAAAAACCCACACTGCAGGAGTCTGGGCTGTCCCAGGGGAGCAAAACCTGCCCAGGACAGAGCTTTGGCAAAGGCGGCTCCATGTGCCCGAACTCAGTGGTGTTCCCAGAGCAGGGCAGGGGTGGGACCCTGACAGTGCCCAAGGCCAGGCTGGACATTGGGGCTGGGAGCACCTGGGACAGTGGGAGGGGTCCCTGCCATGGCAGGGGTGGCACTGGGTGGGATTTGAGGTTCCTTCCACCCCAACCCATCCCAGGATTCTGGGACTCTTCAAGACAACTCACCCTAAAAAACCCTGGGATGAGAGGGAGTGCTCTGGCTGCCCCTTGCAGCCCTGATCTCCTCAAGGGGACATTCCAGGCTCAGATGTGCCTGTCCTGCTCAGCAGGGCCATTCCCCCACCCAGGCATCCCAAAGGTGTCCCCACCCCACTGAGCTGCCACCATCCTGGGCTGGGAGAGGAAAAACTGCAGCTCTGTCCCCTCCTGCCAGCGACAGCCCGGGCTGAAACCCCCGGGGCTGAGCTGGGATTGCCAGCAGGGGCTGGCAGAGCAGGGAAACTCCCTCAGGAGGGGCTGGGATATGGCATTGTGAGGAAAATAAATAGCCAAACACCAGGGGTTTGTGTCCAGAAAGGAGACAGAGGAGTCCTGTAACTTTATTCATAAATAAAGGGAGAGTCCATGGGGCATTTCCATGGGGTCTCTCATTGCTGGAGGACACAGCCTCTGTTATCCCAATTTCCTGTCTGCAGTTCCCTCTCTCTTTCCCCAGTGGCTGAGGTGCTTGAGAGGTGCAGAATTCCCAAATTCCCTAACACAAACCCCCTGCTAACACACATCCCCCTTTAATGTACTTCCCTCCTTTCTTCTGTCTCTCATGTCTCTGCTCTTGCAGTTCATTAACACAGTCTGGGGTTGGTCAATCAATGGAATTCCCATGGAAATTCTTCCCATTGATCCCTTCTCTCTCCCAGTATCGATCTTATCTCACCCCCAGAGTCACAGTTTGTGTGTAAAGCCTCTCCCTTCTCATTCCTTTCATTGGGGTTGTGGTTCCACCGAGCTTTTACCCTGAAATCGCTCTCGGGGATGCGAGCAGCCGGCGGTTTGCCCCTCGAAGGCTCAGGAAATGCCACCTGGGTTTGTCTGGAGGCGTTTGGGCACTGGGGTTGGCATTCCTTGGCACATCCAGCAGGAACAGCCCGAGGGACACGGGGCTGGCTGCGAGCTGTGCGCAGGACCAGGCTCCAGAGCCAGCTGTGAAGCGGCCTCTCAGCTCTGGGGAACAAATGGGCTCGAATTTAGAGCTTTGCAGCCAAAAAATCCATTAAGGCAGCGTTGTTAACGTGGGTTTTCTTTCTGAAGTGGAGAAAGCTCCCAGGGAAGCGGGGGCAGGAGGCTCGGGCTGTTTAAAGACGTTTTGTGAACAGCTCAGAGTGAGTTTTTCACCACTTAGCAGAGCCACAGCTGAAACACTGCAGCAGAGTGGTTAAATTGAAGTGCTGGAGATTTTAGGAGTGGAGACGCTCCTAAAGCTGTGCCCCTTAAAAACCCCAAATTCCTGAAGCACTCGGACCATCACTGGGTACCATCAGAGGGTTAAACGCTCAGAAATTCACAGGGATGACAGGAAAGTTATCCTCGAGGTCGTTAAAATGCAAACAGAGAGGAGTTATGGGAGATGTCCCAAGGCTACATGATTGGAAAAAAAATATTCTGGTTTTACCAAGTTGCTTTTTCCCTCTGCTATTTTTGTTGCTTTTTCTACATGGGAAGATTTATTAAGCAGGGAAAAGATGATTTTAGTGGAGGGCAGGTGGTGATGAGGATCATAAAAACCTTCTTTTAAAGCTTGGTGCCAGATGGGCTGGGAAGGCTTTTTCCTTGGAGATGGGAATTTGGGATTTAAACGACTGGATCCGGGTGTTGGGCTCCTCACAGCAGACGTTCTGTGGTCATCAATCTCTCCATCCTGGAGCAGGATGGATGGAATTTGGGATAAATCCTCCTTGGGATGGTGGGGAGGGGCTGGGATTGAATTCCCAGAGCAGCTGTGGCTGCCCCTGGATCCCTTTGAGTGCCAAGGCCAGGCTGGACATTGGGGCTGGGAGCACCTGGGACAGTGGGAGGGGTCCATGGAGGATGGGATGGGATGGGATGGGATGGGATATGGGATGGGATGGGATGGGATGGGATGGGATGGGAGAAACACTGAGTGACTTTGTGATCTTGCCCTAAATGATAAAACCTTAAAGGTTACAGAAAGAATAACTTTTTTTTTGTTATTACAAAAATAAATTGTTCAAGGCCAGGTTGGATGGGGCTTGGAGCAACTGTGGATGTTTCCATTCCCATTCCTACCCTGAAGATCTGAAAGCATTCCCTGAAGTCCTTTTTTCATGGAAGAGATTCTGGCACAGAATTCACAAAACCCTTCTATTTGTCCACAGGGTATCCAAAATATTGGACCTGGCTCTGCTGTTTGCTAGAATGGCTAGAAAAGGAAGGCAGAAATGGCTGCAGGAATTCCAAAGTGATTTCAGAGCCCGACAGAATGGAGTTTTTAATTTGATTGGCTGATTGATGAGGTGTCACCTCCAGCCTGGGCAGGTGTTGCCACTGCCAGCCTGGCCATGGCTCTAATCCACACAAAGGACAGGTTTACACCAGATTTTAGGGCTGCTTTTAGGGTTTTAGGGTCTTCCTGCTACCTCCAGTGCAGGCCTGTGCTCCTTGGACAGGTTTTACTGCAACTAAAGTGCTGAAACCTCCCAGGAGCTGTTTTTGTACTTTGTGAAAACCATAATCAAACTGAGCTCCAGGGGTGGGTGCTGCTGTGCAAACACCACCCCAGAGACCCCGATTCCCACCACAGACAGGGGCACAGGGATGAAAACAAGTCTCCTCGGGTATGAATGGATTCCAGGAGGTCTGTGCTCAGCTCCAGCCCATCCCTGGGCAGATTGCTCAGCCCCAGCTGGGCAGTTGGTTCGGTGTCAGTGATTAAATGTGATCGTGAGCCCATTTTAATCCATGCCCAGCTGCTGAGTTGAGTCAAGGTTTCCTGGATCACCTGTCAGGGAGGGCTGGGCCATGGGCCATCAGTCTGGAATTACTCCTTCCATTCAGGAAGGAATAAATGAACATCAAAGCACAGCCTGACCCCCCAGCCACGTGTTCCCCCTTCCCTTCTGGGGCTTCTCCTCCCTCCCAGCCCCAATTCCCTCCTCACTGAGCAGGGGAAGAGCACATCAGTTCATAAATGCCAGCAGTGTTTATCTGAAAGCTCTCGCACGAGCTGCTGGGGTAACAGGCTGGAAAGGGCAGGAGCAGAGGCTGAATCAGCCGTGCCACTGACTGGAACAAAAACAAACAGGAGAGGATGGGCAGGGCTGGGCTGGAAGGGTCAGTCCAGGACTGTGGGATCCAGAGCCAGCCCTGCCACTGACTGGAACAAAAACAAACAGGAGAGGATGGGCAGGGCTGGGCTGGAAGGGTGGGTCTGGGTCCATGGGATACTCAGCCAACACTGCACTTCATTCATGGAATCTGCTCCCTGCAGCTCCTTGGGGCTGTTGGCTTCATCTGTCACTCGGCCACTGCAGCCACTTCACCCCAAGGATACTGGAGCTGGAATCCGTAAGGTTTCAATTGGGACAATAGGATTCTGCTCCTCTGGCCTGCTAAGGTGGGATCCCCCTGCAGAGCTGCCCAGCCCTGGGAAACAACAGCAGCAGGAGGAGTATTTGGAGCTGCTGGAGAGAGCCCAGAGGAACCCACGGAGCAGCTCCAGGGCTGGAGCCCCTCTGGGAGAGCTGGGGGTGCTCACCTGGAGAGGAGAAGGCTCCAGGGAGAGCTCAGAGCCCCTTTTGGGGCCCAAAGGGGCTCCAGGAAACTTTCTAGCAGGGCCTATTGCAAAAGGATGGGTTTAACTAAAAGAAGAGTGAAAATAAGAGATTTTTACATTGAGGGCGGTGAGACCCAGGAGCTCAGCGGAAAGCAGGAATACTCAATCCTCCCGTCCTGTGGGGGACAAGAAACAGGCAGGGAGGGACCCCAGAGAAGCAGGCAGATGAGAGAGGAGATGCACAATGGATTTGTTAGAGGTGTTTATGGCCGTGACGAGCCTGACAAAACCGGGCCCTCCTGGTGTCTGACTCCATCCCGCGGCCTTGTGAAATTAACTGCTGGAAATGTAAAACCATAAAGGCTGTTTGTGCTCCCTGGGCGTGGAGCCAGGCGCTGAAACCTGATCTCAGCCACTGGAACCCATTATCAGCCACTGGAACACATTATTGGTGGGGATGGGGACAGTGGGACATCAGGAGAGGCTCTGCTTCCTCCCTTTTGGGGGATGTGCTGAAAGGGTGTGCAGATGTCATGGGGTGCTAACTGATCCAGGATTGTGCAGATCGGGTGTGATCATTACACCG
Organism: Malurus cyaneus samueli; assembly: GCA_009741485.1. Lineage (NCBI taxonomy): Eukaryota > Metazoa > Chordata > Aves > Passeriformes > Maluridae > Malurus > Malurus cyaneus. The sequence goes on along the minus strand of VKON01003455.1, from coordinate 84,242 downwards.
GGCGTTAATTGATGCAGATCGGGTGTGATCATTACCCAGGGCGTTAATTGATCCAGATCGGGTGTGATCATTACCAGGGCGTTAATTCCGGGACTGTGCAGATCGGGTGTGATCATTACCAGGGCGTTAATTATCGGATGTCAGGATCGGGTGTGATCATTACACAGGGCGTTAATTGATATCGGGTGTGATCATTAGACCGGGCGTTAATTGATCCGGGATTGTGTAGGGCACTCTTGGGGAGTGGGGAAAGGCTCCAAATCCCACCCACACACACAGAGAGTTCTGAAGTCCAGGTTTATTGCCTCTGTTACTCGGAGTTCATTACACGGCTCCTCAATGGATCTGTTTTAAATCTCAATTAACATCCTGCACGATCAATTCCCGGTTAATTAACACAAGGGGCGGGTTCAGTGGGATGAGCTCATCAGTGGGATGAGCTCCCTGCAGGAACAGCCCTGACCCTGCCAGGACCAAAACCCACAGCTTTGGGATTTGCCAGCTCTCCTGGTCATTTAGGGTAGTCCAGGAGACCAGAAACCAGCACTGAGCTGAATTATCTGTGGATCAGACACTGCCAGGGATTTTCCTTCCCTCTGTTTGAGTATTTGAGTGGAAAAGCAAGAGGCAGTCAAAACCCAAAGGAAGCTGCTTTTAAAAGCAAGAGAACAGCAGTGAAATTTCAGATATTTATTGCACATATTAAATTCTATATTTAATTCTCATTAAATTCCATATTTAATTCCAATCAGGAACAGCATTGCCTGGGTAAGCAAGGAGTGGGTTTTTCTCTCTCTCAGCCAGATTTAGGATCTTTTGGGCTGGATTTTTATGTTGAAAGCGGGGTTTGGAATAGACCAATTTTAGAGGGGTTTTTCAATCCTCTGCCTGGAAGAGCTGAGCCAGGCAGGCCCTGGAGCAGCCTGGCTGGGCTGGGCTCTCCCTGGGTGTTCTTTATTCTTTTTCAGGAAAATAAAAAGATCAAATTCTCCCTGAATGGTTTCCCTGCAGGAGCTGAAGGTTCCAGACCTCAGCCAGGGAGCTCTTACCAGTGGAGCTGTTTGTTCCCCAGCTGCAGTGAAGGAAAATACCCAATCCCACAGAATTTGGGGCCCAAGCTCTCCTCACCTGCTGGAACCCCCAGCAGACCCCCAAAAGGCTTTGAAAGAATCCAGAATTCTCCCATCAAAGATTCCCTCTTCCACCTGGAGCAGAGAAAAGGAGGGAAGTTTTACCAGGCAGCCCAGTGGTGGAAGGGAAATTAAAGATTGAGTCAAAGAGACAATGAGTGAAGAATTAATTCTCTTCTGCCCTGTGAATTCAGAGGAGAAACTGAACGATTTTAATGTTCTCTTCAGGGAACCTCTCAAATAAAATAAGAGGGGGGGGGAAGTGGGGAAGGAGGAAGAGGAGAGAAAGGAAAAGGGAAAACTGCTCAGAGCTGTGGCACAAGCACGGGCAAGAACTCTTCATTAGCGCTTCATTTTCAAATCAGGTGCATTTAGGGATTTTGCTGCCTCCTAAAAGTTCATTTTCTCCTGTGCAGCACTTTCTGAGCCCATAAATCTTTCACATTCTCATCTCCCCTGGCCCCACAGTCAGCTCAGGCTAAGCAGAGTTAAAACTGACTCACTCCCACACCTCTTGTTCTGCAAATAAAGAACTTTCCAGCACATCCCTAATGAAATCTTCTCCAATCGGTGCCCTTGGGTGGGGGAGTTGTTGTTTTTTAACTTGGAGATTTAATTTTTCACTCTGAGGAAAGCATCTGGAGCTTTCATCTCGAACCAAAGAATTTCAGGATCCAATTGAGGAGCTGCTGTCACTGGGAGCTGAGTCAAGGCACTGGCACTGCTGCAAAGCAATAACTTTCTACCCAAGCCACTTTGCAGTGAAAAATGTGATTTTATTCTGTGGGGAAAAAAAAAAAAAACCCACAGAAAGTAAAACCAGATTTCTCTGAAAAGAGATTTTATTTTCAGTTGAAAAAAAAAAGCCCAGCCCAGGCTGTCCCAAACCCTTTTACAGCTGCACTTGAGCCAAGACTCAAACAATTTACCCACCCAGCCCGGCCCTGCTGCCCCCGAGCCTTCACACAAGGCCAAACCCAGACCTTTGCATCTCAAATTTCAATAAATTGAAGATGAACAAGAACGTTCCAATTCTTGACTGCTGGATTTATGAACTCAGCTGCGTTAACCTTTTGTTTTATTGTTTTTATGGCCGTCCCATAAAACAGAACCACGTCCAAGCCCTGCCTGGCTGAGCTGGGCTGCCTGGAAGGGGGGATTCCTAAGGGTGGAGAGCCCTTCATCCTTCTGGGAATTGTCCCGAGGGAGAAGGGGGTGAGGACAGTGGTGCCTCTGAGCTCAGCCATGGCCAGAGCCAAAATCTGTGAGAAAGGTGATGCCAGAATGATGGGACCCAAACCTGCTGCCTCTCGTGACCCCTGGAGGCTCTGTAGGGTTGGGGTTGTGCTCTGTGCACACCACACGCACAGTTTAATGAGATTTTAACATCTCTAAACAGATTCATGTGATTTAAGTGTCTCTGAAATGCCAGAGCACCCTGAGAAGCAAAAGCCCAAGCTGCAGGCTTGGACAGGCGAGTCCTGAGCACAGCGGAGGATTTGTAGGGGAGTAAAAATAGCTGGGAAGGAAGGGGAGGGAGCTGCCGGCCCCGAGCCGCTTCCTGAGCACTGCCGGCTCAATGGGGTTTGATTGCTCCACACCTGCCCGCTCCTCCGGGCTGAGGCAGGAAAAAGGATCTCCCCTGATATGCAAATCCAGCAAATCTCAGCACAGCCGAGGAGAGCGAGAAATAAATCTGCAGAGCCGAGTTGCCAACTTCAAACTGTTCCTTGGGAGAGGCTGGAATGATCTTCCCCTTTCCTCCTGGCGCAGAAGGGAGGGAATGAAGGATTCTTATTCCTTTTGCACCATCTTGGAAAAAATCAAGCGAGTTCCGCGGGCTGAGCTGAACTGGAGTGATCAGGGGGTTCCCAACAAATCTTCTCGACTCCCAGCCCCAAATGCTTCGGGATGGATTCTCCCTCACATGGGTGCCCCATTTCCACAGGGAGAGCTCCCCAGTCCAGAGATCCATGGGCTGCTCTGCTGTCAGTGCCACTCCCCAGCCCTCGTCTTTTAAGGAGTTTCATTTTTTATGGATAAGTAGGATAAACAAAACCTTTTGGGGAGGGAGGAACTTTGTATGAAGCTGCAGAAAGGTTGGGAAGCAAGAGCCGTGTCCCAGAAATGTGGCTCCAGCTCCTGAAAGAAATCTGCTCAGGTTTGTGTCCTTTACCCACGGAAAGGCTCCTGCCTTTCCTGGGTGTCAAAGCAACGCTGGGGGGAAAAAAAAAACCCAAAATCTAAAATAATCATCTCGATTTGAACTGGACACTGAAGGTTTAGAGTTCCAAGCCCAAGGATTTCAGGCAGTTTGCATCTTGCTGCTGGCACTGGAAATGCCCAGTCTGTGTGGGAAGAGCTGTCCCTGGATGCTCCCAGCCCAGGATGGACAGGGGGTGAAGGAGGGGTCAGGAAAGGGTTAATACAGGCAGCTGGCCAGGGAAAAGCATTGGGATTGGAATTGTTTCCTTTCCAAGACCAACCTGGCACCTGGGAGAGATCAGGAAACTCTCAGGGGGAGAAAAGTCCTGTGTTTGTGGTGTTTTATATTCCTTATTTGGATATTCTGGGAATATTCATTTCTAATATTGAAAACAAATTTATCTATTTGGGGCACCATCTATGCTCTCCACCATCCAGCACCCACTCTGGCATTCTGGAGGATCAAATCACACAAAACTAACGATTTTAGGCTTTTTTCTCCTTCTAAGCAGGGGCATCTTGAAGGCACTTGGGATATTTGGGCTGGGAAAGCCATTTTTGTGATCAGCAGTAACTGCATTTGACTCTGCTGAGAGCCGTGGTCCTCAGGGGGGTTTGTGTTCATCACCCACACCTCCAACCCTCGTCCCTCTGGCAGACAAATGCTGGAGATGTTTTCAATCCTTGACTTTGCATTTTCTTCTGTTCCAGCCTCTCCAAAAGGTAACACCCACATGAGCAGCTGATAATTAGCCCCCAAGGGCCACGTGTAAAATTGGATTTCAAAGGGGTACTTTCATGTTAGATATTGATTAAAAAAAATAATAAAAGTGGCCTTTTCATCAAAAAGCAGCCTTGGAGCACTCTGCATGCGCGTGGAGCTCCCCCTCCCCAGCCCTGCCCACGTGGGGCCTCCTGACAAACAGAAAAACCTCAGGTTTATTTATTAAAACTCATTTATTGTCCTCAGGCAGGCTGAGGAACAGAATTTATTTGTATGAGCGCCAGGCCTGGGTCTGATAATCAAACTCTGCCTGTTCCCAACGTGATGCTCTCTGTGCCACATTGGTGAAAGGGCTCAGCAGCTGAAGATTCCCAAATTACCGAAATCAAAGAAAATTATTCCCAAATTATGGAGATCAAAGGAGATTCCCAAATTAGGGTGAACAAAGGAGATTCCCAAATTATGGTGAACAAAGGAGATTCCTGAATTACACAGGTCAAAGGAGATTCCCAAATTATGGTGAACAAAGGAGATTCCCAAATTATGGAGATCAAAGCAGATTCCCGAATTACAGAGATTGAAGCAGATTCCTAAATTATGGAGCTCAAAGGAGCGGCAGTGGGAAGGGAAGGATGGATGTGGGATGGCAGCGAGGGAAGAGGTGAAGCCACTCCAAGGCAGAGCCTGCAAGGGACAGAGCAGTTCATTGAAATGGGGTTGTGGTCATTACACCAGGACTTAATTGATCCGGGATTGTGCAGATCAGATCAGGTGTGATCATTACACCGGGCGTTAATTGATATCGGGTGTGATCATTACACCGGGCGTTAATTGATCCGGGACTGGAGCTGTCCCGGCATGGAGCTGTCCCAGCACGGAGCTGTCCCAGCATGGAGCTGTCCCGGCACGGAGCTGCCCCTGGCACGGAGCTGTCCCGGCACGGAGCTGTCCCAACACGGAGCTGTCCCGGCACGGAGCTGTCCCAGCACGGAGCTGCCCCTGGCACGGAGCTGTCCCGGCACGGAGCTGTCCCAACACGGAGGCTGTCCCGGCACGGAGCTGTCCCCACGGAGCTGGCCTGGCACGGAGCTGTCCCGGCACGGAGCTGGCCTGGCACGGAGCTGTCCCGGCACGGAGCTGCCCCTGGCACGGAGCTGTCCCGGCACGGAGCTGTCCCAACACGGAGCTGTCCCGGCACGGAGCTGTCCCGCGGCACGGAGCTGTCCCAGCACGGAGCTGTTTCAACACGGAGCTGTCCCCAACACGGAGCTGTCCCAAACGCTGTCTGGCACACAGAGCTGTCCCTGGCACGGAGCTGTCCCCGGCACGAGCTGTCCTGTCACAGAGCTGTCCCAACACGGAGCTGTCCCAACACAGAGCTGTCCCTGCATGTAGCTGTTTCAACACGGAGCTGTCCCGGCACGGAGCTGTCCCAACACAGAGCTGTCCCAACACGGAGCTGTCCCAGCACGGAGCTGTCCCGGCACGGAGCTGTCCCAGCACGGAGCTGTCCCAGCATGGAGCTGTCCCGGCATGGAGCTGTCCCAGCACGGAGCTGTCCCGGCACGGAGCTGTCCCAGCACGGAGCTGTCCCGGCACGGAGCTGTCCCGGCACGGAGCTGTCCCAGCACGGAGCTGCCTGGCACGGAGCTGTCCCGGCACGGAGCTGTCCCAGCACGGAGCTGTCCCAACACGGAGCTGTCCCAACACGGAGCTGTCCCAGCACGGAGCTGTCCCGGCACGGAGCTGTGCCAACACGGAGCTGTCCCACGGAGCTGTCCCGGCACGGAGCTGTCCCGGCACGGAGCTGTCCCGCACGAGCTGTCCCAGCACGAGCTGTCCCAGCACGGAGCTGTCCCGGCACGGAGCTGTCCCACACGGAGCTGTCCCGGCACGGAGCTGTCCCAGCACGGAGCTGTCCCGGCACGGAGCTGTCCCGGCACGGAGCTGCCCTGCACGGAGCTGTCCCAGCACGACTGTCCCAGCAGGAGCTGTCCCGCAGGAGCTGTCCGGCACGGAGCTGTCCCGCACGAGCTGTCCACCGGAGCTGTCCCAACGGCAGCGGAGCTGTCCCAGCACGGCTGTGCCACACGGAGCTGTCCCACACGAGCTGTCCCGCACGAGCTGTCCCCACGGAGCTGCCACGAGCTGTCCACAGGAGCTGCCCAGCACGGACTGTCCGGAGGACTGTCCCAGCACGGAGCTGTCGACGGAGCTGTCCCGCACGGAGCTGTCCCACACGGAGCTGTCCCAACACGGAGCTGTCCGCACGGAGCTGCCCCGGCACGGAGCTGTCCGCAGTGTCCAGCCGGAGCTGTCACAGAGCTGTCCGATCACGGAGCTGTCCCAGCACGGAGCTGCCCTTGGGGCTGGGACTTGCTTCCAACAGCACCCCGGTTTTGTGTTCTGGTCCACTCGGTCTAGTCCGGTCTGGACTGGTCTGATCTGGTCTGGTCTGATCTGGTCTGGTCTGAACTGGTCTGGCAGCTAAAGCTGGTGGAAATTATGGCAGAAAATAACTCAGGAAACAGCTGATAAAGAAAAAAATTAACTAATAAAAAATTAAACTTGGAATTCATAAAAACAAAAGAGCTAATAACTAAAAAATAATCACTGCAAACTAACAATTAATAAAAATATAATAGCCAATAACTAAAAAAATAAACTAACAATTAGTAAATATATAATAGCTAATAACTAAAAACCAGACTAATCACTACAAACTAATAATTAATTAAAATGTAATAGCTAATAGCTAAAAAATAAATGAATAACTACAAACTACTTATTAATAAAAATAAAAGAGCTAATAACCAAAAAATAAACTAAAAACTACAAACTAGCAAATAATAAAGATATAATAGCTAATAATGAAAAAAATTAACTACAAGCTAATAATAAAGATAAAATATCTAATAACTAAAAAAGAAACTGCAAATCAATAATTAATAAAATATAAGGCTAATAACTAAAATAAACTAATAGTTACAAGCTAATAATTAATAGAAATAAACCAGCTAATTATTTAAAAATAAACAAACAACTAAAACAATAATAATAATTAAAATAGCTAATAACTGCTAAAGCAGCTGCAGGAAATAATGAAGAGCTGGAACTGGTTCAGGAGGGGCCATTCCAGGCTGCAGGAAATACAGAAATATGTACAGAATATATATGTTTATACAGAATATACAGAAACACCCTGCCATGTGCCACAGAAATGAGGAATTGTTGCAGAGTCCCTGTCTCAGCTGAACTAGAGGTGAAAAACAAGTTCCATGAGCCTGGGAAATGAGTGCTGGAGCTGGTATTCCTACCTGTGAGAATGTGGTATCAACAGAAGTAAGAAATTTAAACAGCAGAAGGAGAAGAACAGCACCAAGGCTGCACCCGGTGTTTTTCTGAATGCTTGAACCCTTGTGCTGTAGGTGACCAATGGTGCTGTGCTGCAGTTAAATAATGGCCAATGAGTCTGCTGGAGTAGCTCAGTAGCCAATGAATGTGTAACAGGAATGATAAACACACAAAAGTGTATAAATGAGACTGATTGATGGAATAAACGGCTCTGGTCCTTTGGGAGGTACTGATGTGCTTTGTGCATCATGGCTGCCCCAACTGCGATGGAGGATGGAGCTGCCATGGAGAGCTGTGGGTGCAGCACTCAGCTCTGATTTACAGAGCGCTCAGGTACCCTTCAGCTGTGACAGTCACACTCTGAGAGCAGCTCCTAGCCCCTCCGTGCCCGGAGGGAGGAGAATCTGCCCAAGGAGCTGGCAAAATTGGGGTCTCACCCCCTGAGAGGAGCAGCCAGAGCAGGATCTGCACCACAGGGATCTGAGTTAGCACAGAACCCTGGGATCCTGTGGAGTGTTCAATGGGGGATCTGACAAATCTGCTGATGAAGAGACAAGGATTGGGGAGAATGTGGGAATGGAGGGGGTTTTATACCAAAGGACAATCAGTGTGCGGGATCACCACCCAGGCAGGGGCTCTGAGGGATGAGAAACATCGAGTCTGGCACTGGGCACGAGCTGGGCTTTGTAAGGCTCAGGATTATCCACAAACCCTGTCTGACTGCAAAGTACAGGTGCTCCTCACCTGGTCACAGTGACATCAGTGGGTCTGGGAGCTGCTGGAACCGGGCCTGAAGTGAACTGGAGCCTTTAACTGGGCTGGGCAACGCTGGAAAAGTCAGTGAGGGAAAAGAGGAAAAGAGGAAAAGCTGCTGTGCCCGAGGGCTGACAGAGCTCGGGGTTTGCAATCCCAGGGATGTTGGGGTTTTGCTCGGTGTGATCCCAGGGATGTTGGGGTTTTGCTCGGTGTGATCCCAGGGATGTTGGGGTTTTGCTCTGTGTGATCCCAGGGATGTTGGGGTTTTGTTCTGTGTGATCCCAGGGATATTGGGGTTTTGCTCTGTATGATCCTGAGCTCTCCTGCTGCCTGATTCCAGTCTGATCCTGTCACATTCTGTGTCACAGGACACGAATGTCACAGGGAATGTGTGTCAGTGCGGCCAAAGTGAATTTAGAGCCATCGATTATTTACCTGTGCTCAGGTTGAACTGAGCGGTGCTGACAGCAGAGCCAGGAGCACCTGCAGGGCCGGTCCTGCTGAGAGGAGCTGGATCCTTCTGGGAATGGGGCAATCTTGGAGTTTCCTCCCTTCCCTCTCCTGCTCTCAGCCCCTCTCAGCTCACCAGAATATCATCTAAACCAAGGCTTTATGTTCAGCCCTTCATTTCAAGAAGTATTTCCACATGAGTGGAAGTTGAACAGCCCTTCATGTCCCATGGATTTGACAGAGCTTGGAAATCTCCTTGATCCCTGGGATTTAACCAAGGGCTGGAAGTTTAAACTCACGCCAAAACTCTGCTTCCGTTTAGCGCCTTATCCTGGCAGAACTGGTTTTTATCACCATTTCACCAGCTGAGACAGGTTTGTATTCAGCTCCTTATTCCAACAGAACTGGTTTTTAACACCCTCTCCCTGGTTAGGGCAGGTTTCCATTCAACCCCTTATCTCACCAGACTCGGTTTTTAACACTCTCTCTCCCTGGTTAGGGCAGGTTTCTATTCAGCCCCTTATCCCATCAGACTCGGTTTATAACACCCTCTCCCCGGTTGGGTCAGGTTTTCACTCAGCCCCCTATTTCACCAGAGCCGGTTTTGAAAACCTTCTGCCCGGTTGGGGCAGGTTTCCATTCAACCGCTTATCCCACCAGACTCGGTTTTTAACACCCTGTCTCCCTGGTTAGGACAGGTTTCCATTCAACCCCTTATGCCACCAGACTCGGTTTTTAACACCCTCACCACAGCTGAGGTTTCCCAATCCTCTCCCATCTGCGAGGCAGTCCCGGCGCTCAGAACCCGGACACTTTCCCACCCAGCCTTTTGCTCTCCTTTGGCTGTCCCAAAGGTGTTTGGATGTTCAAAATGTTTATCAAGACAGTGCCATGGAAGGTTTCAGTGGCAGGCCCGGTGTTCTCGGTGCCGGCTGATCCATCAGCACCCTCATCAACTCCTCCTCATCCCCATGGGCTAAGCAGGGCAATGGGAGCCCTTTACTGCCCTCATCCCCCGCGTCCTGCTCGCTCAAGGACAATTCCCCTCATCTTATCCGGCCAGAGCCAGCATTGATTTAGCTCTCATTAACCTTCCCGGACCTATCCGATTACACCGGGTACATTTCACCTGATAAGAATTGAGCTGGAACTCCGTGGCCGCTGCTGCCCCGAGCAGCCGAGCCCTGCGCTGTGGAATTCATCCCCATCAGGGAGCTGCTTCCCACCTTGGGCTGGCAAAGAGGTTTTAATCACAATTTTTAGTTCTAAAATTACCGCCCGTTCTGTCCCGCCACCTCACCTGTTCTCCATCAATCATTCCCGAGAACATTTAACTCTCTGACCTAAAGGCTTTGTGCAGTGCTGCTCCAAGGCTCCTGAGGACATCACTGCCAGCCCATCCTGCCCCGATGTCCTGGAGAACCTCGGCTATTCTGGGCCTCCCATTTGGTCATTTCAGCAGGGTTCGTTTATTTGGAGCAGGGGAAGGACTTTGTGAGTTGAAGTTTTGTAGGTGATTCCTTCCCGTAAACCCCACTCTGGGTGTACGGGGCAAAGAGAGCCTACAGGGCCTTGAACTCTGATTCAAGGGGTGAAATAAAAATCATATAAAATCATGTTAAAAAATTATATAAAAATCGTGTCAAAATCACACCAAAAATTTGTGTGTGATAAATGAGCACAAACAGGAACTCTGCTGGGATCCCTCTCCAGCTGTGTGGGGCAGTGACAGAGTCCGATTGTGTGTGTGACACACGGAGAGCACAAACGAGCAGCAAATGGCCCCAGAATTGCGGCAAAATCCCAAATCCTGCAGGCAGGGTGGAACTGCCATGGCCCGGCCAGGAGAACAGGTCCATTCAGTGCCAAACCCGGGGCTCCTGCACAGCCCGGGATCCCCCAGATCCTGCCCGGTTGCTCTGGGTGACCCTCCCGGGCTCTGCTGCCCGCAGGTCAGGGTGCCACTGTCCTGGTGGGGTGACAGAGACCCCCAGTATGGAGCTATCCAAACACGGAGCTGTCCCTGGCACGGAGCTGTCCCAGCACAGAACTGTCCCAGCACGGAGCTGTCCCAGCACTCTGGGGCTGAGCTCTGCGGGGTTCTTGGGGGTTTCTCTGGGAAGAGGCAGCTCCTGCCAGCAGAGATCCCCAACTCCTTCAGCCCTGCACCTGGATTTTCCCATTTATCAGGAAAAAAAAAAACAAAACAGAATATGAGGAGTTTTGGGTCGGGAAGAGCTTAAATGATCATTCCCATCCCTGCCATGGCAGGACCCTCCCACTGTCCAGGTGCTCCAGCCCATGTCCGCCTGGCCTGGGCACTCAAAGGGATCCAGGGCAGCCACAGCTGCTCTGGGAATTCATCCCAGCCCCTCCCCACCCTCCCAGGAAAGTATTCCTTCCATATTTCTCAGCTTAAGTTCCCCTCTTTCAGTGTGAACCCATTGCCCCTTCTCGCATCACCCCAGTTCTTGATGAACATTGTAAGTTTATTTTATACATCGTATGTCGGTGTTTGTTCATGGTCTGACTCCAAAACTCGTGTAACAGCGATATCTCAGTGTGCACAGCTCACCTCTGGCTCTCCTGGCTTTTACACATTCCCTGGAAAGCATTCCCTGCCTGCCCCTTTTTCCTGGAATATTTGTTCAGTGCAGAAGACGAGAATCCCCACAAAGCCCCAACTGAGCTGGGGCTGTGATTTCCCAGCAGAAGATTCTGTCTCAGTTTGAGCCCGGATTTTCCAGACAGTGGTTTTGGAGAAGCTGAGATTTTGGGGGCTTTCAGCTGCATCTCAGCAGCTCTTCCGAGGACTCTGAGAGCTGAATTATCTCCAGCAGCAGCAAAAACCGCTCAGGGATAAAAGTAATTCCTGAGTTCTTATCAGACAAAGCCTCAGAGCTGAACCCTCTCCTTATCCTGTCGGGATTCACCTGCCCAGACCCCTGGGCTCTCTCTGATCAGGCACAGCCTCCTCAGAGCACGAGGAAGGGATTTGGAGCATCCCCAGCCCTGCTCAGACCCTTCAGCTGCCAAGAGTGGGCTCTGGGTTTCTTCAGCTGCTTTTCCTTGAACTCTTTTTTGGGAGGGGAATTGTTAATCCAAGTGGCTGAGTTGATTTTTCTGTGCTTCCTTCCTTCATGTGAAAGATCCAGGGGCAGCCACAGCTGCTCTGGGAATTCCATCCCAGCCCCTCCCCACCTCCCAGGGAACAATCCTTCCCAATATCCCATCCATCCCTGCCCTCTGGCACTGGGAAGCTTCCCTGTGTCCTGTCCCTCCAGCCCTTGGCCCCAGTCCCTCTCCAGCTCTCCTGGAGCCCCTTTAGGCCCCAAAGGGGCTCTGAGCTCTCCCTGAGCCTTCTCCTCTCCAGGTGAGCACCCCCAGCTCTCCCAGCCTGGCTCCAGAGGGGCTCCAGAATCACAGAATCCTGGAATGGGTTGGGTTGGGTTGGGTTGGGTTGGGTTGGGTTGGGTTGGGTTGGGTGGGTGGGGGAGGACCCAAGACCCCCCAGCCCACCCAGGGACCTTCCCACCTATGCCCAGGTGCTCCCAGCCCCAATGTCCGCCTGGCCTTGGGCACTCAAGGGATCCAGGGGCAGCCACAGCTGCTCTGGGAATCATCCCAGCCCCTCCCCACCCTCCCAGGGAAAATCCTTCCCAATATCCCATCCATCCCTGTCCTCCTGCTTCTAGGGGCAGGATGCTCCTCTGGAGTGCCGGGAATCTCCTGGATCCCGGCAAATGGAGGGGGATGCTGCAGATCAGAGCTGCAGCCCAACGAAAGCAGAGCAGGATGATTTTCTGGAGATGGCTGAATTAATGAAACCCATCATTTTAAGCCCTTAATGCCTGAAGGGGCTGGGGTTCTGATCATGAAAGGGTGTGTGAACACCATGTGTGAATGGGCAGCATCTGACAGCTCCTTGGGAGAGTGTTGGGTCAGTAAAACCTTACAAAACAGGGCTTTGTTACCCTGGTGAAACCCCTGCTCTCTCCTGTTACTTTGGCCAAACAGAGAAGGATCCAGGCAATGATTTCCCAGTTCCTGTCACATTCCCAGTTCCCTTTGGGAAGAGGATCTGGGATCCCAGGGATTGTCCAGCCCTTTGTCCCTGGCCATGTCCCAGAGGAACCAGGATGGACTGTGGGGCCCAGTGAGGGACAGTCCCTGGGGATGGGTGGGATTCTCCCTGTCCCCATTGCTGATTCCAGCCCAGGGATCGAATCTCGGGGTCATTCCCCACATCAGGGGCATTCCCTGTGCTCCCAACCCCTGGAAATGGCAGGGACAGAGCCACTGGAGTCACAGAAAAGGACCTTGAACATCACCTCATTCCAACCCCCAAATGGCCCCAAATCACCAGAGAACCTGAACATCACCTCATTCCAGCCCCCAAACAGCCCCAAATCACCAGAGAACCTGAACATCCACAGATGGATCCGACTCAGTGCCTCAGACCAAGGGATTTGAGACGCCTGGAAAACGAGGGAATGCTCCCCCACTCCCGGGAAATGCTGGAGTTCCGATGCATCCACATTTGGGGAAGAAAAAGCTGTTTTATCACAGGAGTTGAGAAATGCAAATAAGTGTCTGGAGGCTGTTTTTGGAAAGCACTGGAGCAGGTTGAGCACTCCTGTCTCTTTTTAAAGTCTCCTCTGGCTCCGAGCTCCCTCTCATTGCCTTTCAAAATGGGGCCTTTTATTAACGAGAGTTAAATTACATAACGCTGAAAAAAAGAATTTAAAATAATTACTTCCTAACCCCGTTTGCAAAGCCCTGAAGCACGAGGCTTTATTACCCTTATCTCAACTTTCTTAACTCCTAATGTTTGAGCAGTTAGGAAATTATTCCTTCCCTTCAGAAATTCCGGCTGCAGTTATTTTTTCCCCCACTTTTATTGGCCCACCGTATATTGATCATAATCGCAGCATATTGAGGTGTTTCAGGAGGAGACATTAAGGCCAATCAAGTGAATAATTCAACATTTTCAGAATTGTCTGAACACAAATTTACACAATAGCCTGTGACAAAGGAATCTTCAGGGGACGATCAAATAAATAACAGCCATTTCTCAAGAACACCTCAACACCATGGAAAGAATAATGCCAGCCTCCTCTTTAGTGCTGTTATTATTCATGGATGGTGGCAGCTGGAGAGCCCCATCCCTGCACACATTCCCAGTTCCTGTTCACATTCCCAGTTCCCTGCTCACATTCCCTGCACACGTTCCCAGTTCCTGCTCACATTCCCAATTCCCTGCACACGTTCCCAGTTCCTGTTCACATTCCCAGTTCCCTGCTCACA
>VKON01003455.1:25586-64070 GCA_009741485.1 Malurus cyaneus samueli | reverse complement strand
ATCCCTCACTAAACCCAGTTTTCCCTATTAATCGAGGGTCTCTCTCATCCACCTGATGATCCCTATTAACGGCCCCGCTCCTGGCACCAATCCCGACTGGCCTTTTGCAGGGATCTTCAGCCAATTACTGAGAATGTATTTGATGAACCTGCCCTGGCAGAAGGAAATCAGAGCTGACCAACATGGGACTGATGAGGGAAAAATAACTGGGAATGCTCCTGGGAAGGAGACTCCACTTTGCCAGCCTGGGGAGACATTCCTGGTGAGAGGCTCAGCCTGATTGCCCCAAAACTCGAGTGCGAGCGAAACCCAGAGCCCTGCACACATGAGGAAAGGGTAGCTGGGCGGCGGACTGGAAAGAAGGGAGGGAGACTAGTCACTGCAGGAGGACAAAGGAGCGACCACCACTGGAATAACTGCACCCTTCCATGGATCCCATCCCTGAATAACTGCCCTTCACAATCAAACATCCAGGTCCACCCAAATAAGCTCAAGGGACCACTGGAATAACTGCCCCTTCCATGGGATCCATCCCTGGAATAACTGAACCAAATCAAATGGACACCCTGGAAAACTGCCCAGGATCCACCCTCAATAACTGCCCTTTCCATCGGATCCACCTCCTGAGAAAATGTTACCTGGGATCATCCCGGAAAACGTTGCGCTTCCACGGGACTCCACCCCTGGAACTCACTGCCCATTCCATGGGATTCACCTGAATAACCCCTCATGGGACACCTAGGAATAACTGCCACTTTCCATGGGACAACCTGAATAACTCCCTTCACATGGATCCACCCTAATACTGCCTTCCATGGGATCCATCCCTCATAACTGCCCTCTCCATGGGATCCACCCCTGGAATAACTGCCCTTCCATGGGCAACCAATCCCTGGAATAACTGCCCTTTCCATGGGATCATCCCTGGAACTGAACTGCCCCCTTCCATGCAGTCCTTGCCTTGGTGCATGGGCATCCCACCTCTCCGAGCTCCCGCAGCCATGATCCATGGCTGGAAATTTCCCTGAATTCCCATGTTATTTCTCAATATTTTCCTGTCTGGTATTAAATGAACGTAATTAGTGCAGCTTAAAAATGAGGGGAGCTCTTTAATGCAGACGCTGCTCAGGCATTTCCCCTGAGTTTCCAGAGCTGTTGTTTCCTTATCTCCTGCCATTGGTGATGACCCCTGCAAAGCCTGGATCTGGAACGCACTGACAGCCTCTGCAATTGTTTTCCTTTGTTATGGCCCAAAAACAAAGGTAACACACATGCCTTAAAGGCTCCATAAGTTTCATTTTAGATTAGGGGGAGCCAACAAAGATTGAAAAATCCTCAACTCCCCGGGAGAGGAAGCAGCTCCATCCCCAGATCAGGGCCTGAGCCGGGGGCTGTTGCAGCCACAGCTCTGTCCTGCTGTGCCTCGCTCAGACCACCCAAAAATGAACCCCTGGAGGTGACTTTGCTCTTTGGGAACATTCTGAGGCTGTGAGACCCAGCAGGGCTCATTGCCATGAGTCCCTCCTCGTGTGGCCCCTCCTGGCTGAGGAATGCCCCCAGCATCTCTCGGGGCTGCTTCCACCTCTGCAGAGCGCCCAGGATGAGGAAGGCACAGCACAGCCCTGTTTGGGAAGTGATCTCAGGGACCCTGAGCACCCTGTGCCCTTTGCACAACCCCTGAGTATCCCAGAACCACCAGGGGCTGTAACAGCTCCGGGAAACCGAGCCTCTTCTGGGGAGGCTGATCAGCTGGAACTGAGTTGCGGGGGTTTCTGGGAGAGCTGATGTGGGGTTTCTGGGGGAGGCTGATGTTGGGGGTTTCTGGGAGAGCTATGATGGTTTCGGGGGAGAGCTGATGCTATGGTTCTGGGGAGAGCTACTATGGGGGTTTCTGGGGAGAGCTGATGATTGGGGGTTTCTGGGAGAGCTATCAGGTTCTGGGGAAGCTGATGCAGGTTCTGGGGGATGGGCTGATCTCAGGGTTCTGGGAGAGGGGCTGATGCTCAGGGTCTTCTGGGAGAGGCTGATCTCAGCGTCTGGGAGGCTGATCTCAGGGTTGCTGGGAGAGGGCTGATGCTCAGGGTCTGGGGAAGGCTGAGCTCAGGGTTTCTGGGGAAGGCTGATGCTCAGGTTTTCTGGGGAGGACTGATGCTCAGGGTTGCTGGGAGAGGGGCTGATGCTCAGGGTTTCTGGGGGAGAGCGAGTCAGGGTTTTCTGGGAGAGGGGCGCTGATCTCCAAGGGTTTCTGGGAAGGTGATGCTCAGCGTCTGGGGAGAGCTATGCTCAGTTTCGGGAAGTGACCCGATGCTGAGGCTCAGCAGGTTTTCGGGAAGTCGATGCCAGCGTTCTGCTGGCGATCTAGTTGGAGGACTGATCTCAGGGTTTCTGGGGAAGGCTTAGACATGCTCAGGGCTTCTGGGGAGGCCGGCTGATGCAGCAGGGTTTCTGGGAGGCTGAAATGCCAGGTTTTGACTTCTGCTTTTCATTTGGTCGCGGTCTCGTGGCAGCACTTGCCGATACACGGACACTTTTGTTTTTTGCTATTGGTCTATTCTGCTTGCCTCCAGCGTCCCCCTGTGGGGCCGGCAGCTCTTCCGGTCTCGCTGCGAGCCCCTTCTGCCGCCTGTAATGCCGGAAGCTCGTGGAGTACCTTGATCCGAGTCTCACCGATTTTGTTGCCCTCCCAATTGCTCTTCTCTGCTTGCCTGCCAGCGTCCCGTCGTGGGGCACCTGGCACGGCTCTTCACAGTGGTTCTTGTGCCGCAACCGCTTCTGCCGTTCTGCCTGCCGAGCCCTGTGGCAGCACTTGCACCCATATCGCCGCCATTTTTTGTTTGCCGCTCTAATTTGCTCTATTTGCTTGCTGCACTGCTCCGCGTGGGACAGGGCCAAGCTTCTTTCCCCCAGTGTTATTCTGCGCACCACGCGCTTCTGCGCTAACTGTACTGCGCGGCGCCATGTGGCAGCACTTTGCCACCGAGTCTTCTCGCCTTGATTTGCCCTCTACTTTGCTCTCTTCGTTGCTGCCGCGCTCGCGTGGGGCCAAGGGCACGGTCTTTCACCGGCTTAAATCTCGCTGCGCGCCCCGCTTCTGCGCCTGTATCTCCAGGCCGCCCCGGGAGCATTGCACGTATTCTCCGTACTTTTTGTTTGCACCCTCTATTTCTTAATCGTCATCGCGCGTCGCGTCACTCACGCGTGGGGCCCAGGGCCTTTCAAGGTGCTTAATCCGTGCGCGCGAACGCTTATCTGCCGCCTTTCTGCGAGCCGCCAGTCGTGGCCGCTTGCACCCCCTAATCGCCCGCATTGTTTTGCCCTGTTACACTTTGCTCTCTTGCTTGCTGCCCGCGCTCACTGCTGGGCACGGGCCAAGCTTTCACCAACAGTGCTTCTCTCGCTGGACGCACCGTTTGCAGCTATTTATGGTCCCGCGCACACCGTGGCGCCCATTGCACCAACTTCCCGGTTTTGTTTGCAAACTTCTAATTTGCTCTACTCTGCTTGCTGCCAGCGCTCCACGGTGGGGCCCGGGCAGGTTTTCACCGTGATTCTTCGTGCGCTCACCGTTCTTCTGCAGCTATGTAGGAAAGGCAAGAACCGTGCGCACTTGCACCCGTTCCAACGAAAAATTTGTTTGCAACCTCTAGCTTTGCTCTACATCTGTGCTGCATAGCGTCCACGCGTGGGCACGGCAAGGCGTTTTTCCAAACGTGCTTAATGCGCGAGCAACGATTCTGCACGTATGTTACTTGCGAAAGGATAAACGTGGCAGAAACCTGCGCCGAGTATCCCAGGAATTTTGTTTGCAAAATCTAATTTGCTCTAATTCGTTGCTGCAAAGCGCTCAAGCTGTGGGAACAAGGGAAAGGCTTTTAACAGTGCTTATCTGCTCGAGCAACGGTTATGCAGGCTATGTACTGCGAAAGGCAGCACAACAGTGGAGCACATTGCACCGAGTAATTCCACGAGTATTTTTGTAATTTATTTCTCGTATTTCGCTTGCTGCAAGGTCCAGCGTGGGGACAAGGGCAAAGGGCTTTTAAAGTGCTTTTCGTCGAGAAAATACTGTCTGCACGCTATGTACTGCGAAGCAGCAAAATCCCGGTGCCACCTTGCACGAGTAATCCCACGAGAATTTTGTTGGCAACTCTAATTGCTCTACATCGCTTGCCTGCAAGCGCTCACTCGCGTGGGGAACAAGGGCAGGCTCTTTCAAAGTCTTATCTCGGCTGCGAGCAACGCTTCTTGCACGATATGTACTGCAAAGGGCAGACACCGTTGCAACTTGCAGCCGAGATCCAGAGAATTTTTGTTTGCAAAACATCTATTTGCTCTATCTCGTTTGCTGCAAGCGCTCACGAGTGGGAACAAGGAAAGGGCTCTTTTAAAAAGTGTTATTCTAGCTGCGAGCAACCGCTTCTTGCTAACGCTATGGTATCGAAAGGCCACAAAGACGTGGCAGCAATGCACCAAGTATTCCACGAGAAGTTTTTGTTTGCACACTACTAATTTGATCTATTACCGTCGCTTGCCTGCAGCGCCACGCGTGGGGAACAAGGGCAAAGGCTCTTTCATAAGTGCTTACCGCTGCGAGCACGGCGCTTTCTGCACGCTTGTCTGCGAGCAGCAACGGTGAGCACTTGCACGATTATCCACGAGAAGTGCACACCTATTGCTTACTGCTGCCTGCATAGGCTCAGGTGGAACAGAAAGGCTTTCAAAAGTTCTATTGTGCGAGCAAACGCTCATGCCACGGTTGTCTGCGAAGGCACCAGCGTGGCAGCAATTGCACCGAGTATTCCACGGAGAATTTTTGTTGCAACCTCTAATTTGCTCTAATTAGCTTGCTGAAGCGCTCAACGGCTGGGGAATGATACAAGGGCAAGGCTCTTTTCAAAAGTGTATCTGCCCTGCGAGCAACGTTTGCCGCTTATTACTCGAAAGGACAGAACCGTGGCCACTTGCACGAGTATTTCCCACGAGAATTTTTGTTGCAACACTCTAATTTGCTCTATCTCGCTGCCTGCAAGCTCAGGTGGGAACAAGGGCAAGGCTCTTAAAAAGTGCTTATCATTTGCTGCGAGCAAACGCTTCTGCACGCTTGTACTTGCGAAAGGCAGCACACGTGGCGCACTTGCCAAGTATCAGAGATTTTGTTGCAAACACTCTTTTTGCTCTATTCCGCTTGCTGCAAGGTCACGGCGGGGGGAACAAGGGAAAGCTTTTTCAAAAGTGCTTATCTCGCTGCGAGAACGGATTCTGCAACTAATGTTGCGAAAAGGGCGCACACGGGAGCTACTTGCACCTGAGTATTAACCACGAGAATTTTTGTTTGCAAACACTTATATTTGCTCTATTCGATCTGCGGAAGCGATCCTTGCCCCGTATGGGGAACAAGGGAAGGATTTTCAAAAAGTGCAATTCGGCTGCGAGCTACGTCTGCACCTATGTATCTGGAAGGCAGCTACAAGTGCGACTTGCACAGAGTATCCCAGAGATTTTTGGTTGGCAAACACTCTAAATTTGCTCTATTCTCGTTGCTGCAAGGCTAGTGGGGAACAAGGGCAAGACTTTCAAAGTGTTACCGCGCGAGCAACCGTTCTGCACGCATGCTACTGCGAAAGGCGGACACCGTGGCAGCACATCTCCGAGATTCCGACGAGAGAATTTTTGTTGAACATCTATTTGCTCTATTCGCCTTCCTGCAAGCGTCACGCGTGGAGGAACAAGGGAAGCTTTTCATAAAAGTGCTTTCATCGCTCGAGCAAACGATCTGCAGCTATGTGTGCGAAGCATCCACCGTGGAGCACTTGGCACCGAGTATTCCAGAATTGTTTGCAAACAGTTTAATTGCCTATCTCGCTGCCTGCAGCGTCACGCGGGGGAACAAAGGCAATAGGCTCTTTCAAGTGCTTAATATCGTGCGGCAACGTTTTGCCGCTATTACTTGCGAGAGGCAGCAAAGTGGAGCACTGCACCAAGTATCCGAGATTTTTGTTTGCAACATCTATGTGCTCCTATCTCGCTGCTGCAAAGTCTGGGAACAAGGGCAAGGATTTAAAAGTGCTTTATTGCTGCAAGCAACGTTCTGCCGCTATGTCTGGCGAAGCAGACACGTGCGACTTGCACCGAGTATTCCGAGATTTTGGTTTGAAACTCTATTGGCCTCCTATTCGCTTGCCGCAAGAGCTCAGCGTGGGAACAAGGGCAAAGGCTGTCAAAAGTCGTACTCGCTGCGAAGAACGTTCTGCACGCTATGTCATGCGAAGGCAGAACCGATGGCAGACCGTTGCCCAATGTTCCATGCCACGGAGTTCTGTTTTGCAAATTCTAATTTGGCTCTATCTCGTCTGAGCGCTACGAGTGGTAACAAGGGTAAACTGTAGTTAGAATCTAGGGACAACCATCCGGTGTTGATGATGCAAGTCTAATTTTGTTTGGACTCTGCTTTGTTCAAATAAGATATGAGCATGTACTTATTGCAAAACATAGCTAATCATTGGACAATTCACAAACCGTTCAATACGCACCTATGTATGTGCACTTAGCGGTTGCATTCTTCAATACTTTGCTGATTCGTTTGGCTAATAATAATAGCCCCACATTGCAAAAAGCCTCATGTATGTGCTTGGAGTTTATAGTTCTTTCCCTCGATATTATTATCTTCTTATAATCCTATTGCCTCTGCTTATTGTGTAACAGCAGGTCCAAAGCACAATTTCCATGAAGTCCCTTAGCTGAATTCTAGTTAATAGTGAATTCTATTCTGTTTTACTCACAGACATGCCTAACACTTTCCAACTTCTTTGATCGGCAAAACCTATGAGCTGTGCTGAAAGCGATTGGTATTTAGACTGTAAATATGGTCACTGAGCAAAGTAATAAGTATGATGTAAAACATCAATAATTGGCTTAATAATTTCTTTTAGCCATGCAAGATATTCTACGAAGTGATCCCACATCTAAGGGCTGTAAACTATGATATTTTCTGTATTGTCAATCACTCAATCAGATCTAAGGGTAAAAAAAAGGATTGGCTGATTGTTTGCTTTGACCAGGTAACCGACAATGTTTTAGCCGCACGTCTATATCCTTAGCTAGCCGATTGATTTGTAGTCTTCTAACACAACAACGACATCAACCAACTTATCTTTATGCATTGGTCTAACCACCTATGATACGCAAGCAAAATAAGCAAGTCAAATGTAAATATAATTTAGTCATCATCGCAACTTAGCTGGAGTTGTCAAGCTGTTAATGAATACTCACAGGGTGGGGACGTAACTTTTGTGCGTTTCGCCAGGGTCTCCTGATGATTTCTGAAGCTCATTGAAGATGCTATCTTGCCCCAGGGAGTGCTTCGTCCATTCGGGCTGGAATTCCATTTGAGACTTTAGCGTGGCCAGCAGTTCAATTCATATTTCGTTGTATGCCCTACTGGTTGAGCCACTGGAGATCCCAGCAAATTTTTGGCAATCATTGGGTTTTTAGTGATGTATCAATGAGCGCAATTTCTGGAGATTGACTGCTCAGATAAGTCCCTAGTATTCAGGGGCATTTACAAGTCATTCTTTAACTGCCTTCTTTGCAAAAGCAGAAACAAATCATATGCTGCTGATATCATACCTATAGTCGGAGCTGTTGCAGCATCAAGGTTCGGAAAAGAGGACAAACGTTCAGGGGCAAGTCTGTACGCACACCAGAGTCGAAACTCTCGCCTGGACTCTTGTTGCTGTTCCTGCTGGGCGACGCGATTTCCTAACTTGAGTCCTCTCTCGTGTGGTGCATAAGTCGTCCGCGGCGTATAACCTGTATCCGTGGCAAGATCAGTGGACGTGGCGGATACGTCAGTCACATTTGTTGATAAGAATGAAGGAAGACAAGCACTCCGATGATGATACAGTCTGATGTTTGTTTTGGGACTACTGCCTTTTTCATAATCAAGATATAAGCTATACTTTTGCAAAACTGAGTGATCATTAGGAATGACAATAACGTCATAAAACCTATGTGCCATTGCGGTTGCATTTCTTAACTTTGCTGACTCGTCTTGGCTATTAAAGATCAGTCCCCCCATGCAAAAGCACCTCATGTTGTCGCATTGCGGTTACTAGTTTCTTTCCTCATAATTTCTATCTCTTGAAACATTCAATTGATCTCTTTGCTTGTTTAGAGCAAGGCTCAAGACAACTGTTGCTGAAGTCCTGTAGCTGAATTCATTCAATAGTGAATCTATCTGTCCTATCCCGCCAGCCATCTCAACAACATTCCACGAGGAAAGTCTTTCAAAAAAGTGCTGCTTTCACTGGAGACCATTATGCCACATGTAAGCAAGAAGCATACGTGGAAGACATTGCACGAAGTATTGCACACGAGTTTCTTGGTTTGTAAACTCTATTTGCTGCTATCTCCTTGCTGCAAGGCTCACGCGTGGGGACTAATGGGCAAAGGCAACTTCAAAAGTGCTCTCTCTTCTGGAAGGCTTCTGCACGTATGTAGGAAAGGCAAACCGGTGGCGCCCTATGCAACAATATCCAGAGAGTTTTGTTCAACAACTAATTATGCTTAACTCGTTGCCTGCAAGTGGTCACGGCGTGGGGTGCAGGAGAGCTTCTTTTCTTGTTGAAGTATGGGCTTATCATGCGGAAGATCTCGCGATGTACGCGCAGATAGGACCCCTCTCCCTGTAGCCATTATGTTTATATAGCTGTTGCTTTTGGGCGCAATGACATGCAAATTAACATATATAATAGCGTTTTATCGTATCAAGAACATTTACTCATCATTTGATGCAGTGTCGAATGCCGACGCGGTCAAAGGTGACGCTCGTGCCGGCCGGAAACAAGTCGTCGCACGTTAGAAGCTCGACTAGCAAAAGTGTCGAACCAGGCGGCCAGTAGAATGGATGGGGCTGCGCTCTAGGAATGCGGAAAACCCTGAGGGCAGGAAAAGCCGAAACCCGGGAGAGCGCCGGAAAAGCAGAATCCCGGGAGCGCGTCCAGGAGGACGAAACCGTGGACGGCCAAGGAAGTGGAACCCGGGAGGGCGCCAGGAGAAGCTCTGATAAGCGTCCGGATCGGGACAAGCGCTGGAGTTTTCCGGGGTTAGGCGTATAGCTGGACGAGCGGGCGGGCGGCCGAGGTGGCGGGACCGATCTCGGCGGGGAGGACGCTCCACGTGAGCAGGAGGGATGATTTTATGCTCGTATTGCGAATTTACCGCGAGCTCTGGAAGGTGAATATTACGTCTGCAGAGGGGTATCGAATAAAGGAAAGGTTATACGCTCGTATTGCAAAGGCTCTGCGATAGGGTATAGACGACCGATAGAAATCCTCCACCCTGAGGCGTGGGATAGATGCAGAAAGTGCTTGCAGAGGAGAAGCATGTCTTCGGCTCAGGAAAATATTTAAAAGGTCGGGAAGTTGTACAGAGCTCCAGAAAGCCATCCAGGAGCAGGAACTGGAGGGCGGCAAAATGTGCTGGCTACCGAAGTAGGCTGGGAGTCGGGCGGCTGCGCGGACACCGCTTCACCTCAGGGCGCAACGGTCTCCGCGACATACAAATACTACAAAGCAATCCAATTCCAACCCGAATTCGAGCGCTCGCGGGGGCAGGACCCGCGAAGCGGGTCTGGGGGGCTATAGCGAGGAGGCTAGGGGCGCTGCGAGAGTTCGGGTCGTAAACTTGGCCCTAACAGGTACGCACCCCGAGATGGCGCTGAGGCGGGACAAGACGGGCGTAGCGAGGTTGCGCCGGGGAAAACCGAGGGGTATCTGGACGCAGGTGACTTGAGGAGGAGATTGGAAATAGCGTGGCGCGAACGAGGCAAGAGTAGGGCCGGGCTACGGACGCAGAGTGGCGGGCGCGGGACGGAAAGTGTGCGGCCCTGACCGCAGTGGCGGCCGGAACCTGGAAAGTAGGCGTCCGGAACAGAAGGTACAAAGTAAGGGTGGGACCGGTCGCCCTGCCCTCGGGCATAGCACGGAAGGTGTCACATCTTTACTTCCTCCTCCGCATCGGGTGAAGCTCTGGTTTCCCGAGCCCAGTGGCCATGGGAGGAGGCGCGGCAGGTTTGGGACTGTTGCTGCTGAGCTGGGAATGTCCTGAAAGCATAAATGTCTGGAAATTAAAACGTTGTGTTTGAACTTGCCTAAAACTGAATGGAGATGTGTGGTATTGAGAGATGCCATCAGAAATACTGCTGAAGATATTTCCTGTTGGATGCTGTTCCTGTTGGTTGTGTGAATAAGCGCTTTCATGACTGGCAATGAAGTGATTGGGTGAAACTCTATTTCGCAGATTGCAACAAAATGGATCAATTTGGAAAATGACATTTATGTGATAGCTTGTAAGTGTGAGTCAATATGTTAAATAAATAGATCTTATCTGATAATGGGTAATGTAGAAAATTTTAACTATTTTTTATTATTGGATTTGGTGAGGATCAACAGAATATTCTTTCATCGTGTTGAAGATTTGTTTGGAAGATAGAATTAGGTGATTATTCGAATAGAATTTTTGAGATTATTCTCCTGGAGTGTTGAATTATTAGAAACGAAATTTTGCATGGAAGTGCTTTGTTAGTCACCGCTCATTTGCTGACTGTTTTTCACTCGGTCTTTCCTGCACATTCAAGCATGTCTGCAGACACGACGTTTTAGGCTGTTGTATAGAGTGTATAGCTGAGTGTTTAACATAACTCTATATTACACCTTTATATTAAGGGAAATGATAGAGTGAGAGATACTTCAATTTGCGTGGATTGCACAGTATTTCTTTGAGGGAGATGAGAGGCAGAAAGATTGTACCTGAAATTTTGTAATATTTCACTGCTTGGTTCTCTAAGGTTGACTTGTGTCATGGGGAAATATATATAATTTGAAGATAGTATAAAAAATGCACTTTCTAGTGCCCAAATATAGACTGGAGATAGAAAATGGTTGGTGTAGAAATAAATGTATTAATAATGAAGAAATTGTCAATGAAGAGAAGAATCTTTATGCAATAACTGAATTTGGTTTGGATCTTTTTTCAGACGTCAGTTCACTGCAGGACCATTAAGACCACAAACCAACAAATGAGATGGAATTGCAGCAGTTTAGATTTTCTGAAAAAGGTAAGTGTCCGTATTTGCGTACACTGCGTGATCAGAGCAGAGATACTAATCCATGTGCTGCCTGGAAGCTTTAAAAGCTAAGCTATTGATCTACAGAGATAAAATTTTTAAACTTTTCTGCATCACGTAGAAAAATGTGGTAAGAAAATTTAATTTAACCAATTATCGTAGGATATATCTATTTTATAATGTTATACAATTCCTTATTCTTGTCCGCAAGACGCGTTTAGATGAAATTATGGTTTAAACTTCAGCGACTTCAAAAACAGAAGACTCTAGAATTGATATTGCCACTTGATTTCATTTTCTTTCTTCTTACATCAGGTCATGTTTAGTGACATGTCTGAAATAATGTGTTTTTAAGACTGAAGGAAAATAACCATATCTTGATGGTGTAAACAGATGTCGTCAGTTGATTAATTCAGTCTTGCCATGTGGATATGCAGCCAAAGAGAGAAAGCCCAAAATATTGGAAGTTTGAAAAGAGGCTAGATTAAAGTGGATATCAATGCTAAACCAAGCAAGAGAATGAATCATAGAGATTGTCGGAAATTAAGGTATGTTGCTGCAAGTCTACTAGAACAGTTTCATATGATATAAATTCATATATATTCATTATTATTACAATAATTATGTTCCAGAGCTCCAGTACTTTCAGAATGGTTTGTGTAACCTTGACTTGTTGCTGATTCAAACAATGGACGCTCTTAGAGCATTCGTTATGTTAAAGGACAGTACCCTGCCAGATATATTCATGTTCTTAATCTATTAAGACACATCCAGGGCACGAGTTTAAATGGCTGCGTGAGATTAACCAAAAGTGTCAGGAAACAAATGCTTTTAAGAGCTACATGACACTTTTAATCACTTATTAATGTAGGGAATACGTGAAGATTCCGCTAAGAAATGATTGGTTCTGTTAGTCCGCTAATATTCACTGCGGGTAGGCTTTAGATGCCTAGGATCGGAAATTAGATTAGAACCTAAATATAACATTCTGAAAGACTTTGTGGATCATTTTTAGATGTTAAAGTTCAATGTACTGTGTCTTAGCTACTTATCTTCTGAAGACTATTAAACAGCATTCCTCAAGTATGTGACTTTTTATTTTGCAAAAGTTCCTTCGTGAGATAATTTTAACTTTGTGAGATACTTCACAGGCTGGCATTATAACCTTCGCAGAATATCGGTGAAGGAAATAGAAGAGGGACTAGCAAGGCAGGGGAGAGCGTCGACTGCGCAAAGGGTTTATAACAAGGCAGAGGTTATCGGATGCGCTTGCTGTCCAGACTGCAAGTCTCAGAAGCCATAGTCTGAGGGGGAAAGGTGCAGGCAGCGAGGAATCTAAACGTGCTAGCAATAAGCACTAGGAAAGGAAGAGCATCGAACAGCACTAATCCGGTAAAGTGCTAAAGGTCTAGGTCCATGCCATAAGGGGCAATTGCTTGAGCTAAGATCAGTGTGCGTCTGGCCAGCCCTGAGAAGTATAAATGCTTTCCACCGGAGATGGAACTGGTAAGGAGGAGATGAAGTAAGTGGTATGTGCAATGGAATGCCCGGTACTCTAATGGGAAAGCATACTACAGAAATGTGCGCAGAGTTTATGGCTCAAGTGGCTGAACAACAAGAGACAGGCTCTGCAGTATTACAGGGAGCGAAGTGGAGTATAGTTGTGGCTCTGGTTTCTCAGAAGCTGCTGTTACTAATCACTGAGCGAGAAATTTGAGGCTCAAGACCCCAAAAGCAGTTGCTCCAATCACTTTAACATCGCAGCGTTCGGACCAAAAACCATATTGATGGTTTTAAGTTTTAGATGTTTCTATGGGAAGTACATATAAAGAAACTTGAGTATTGTAGTTTCGGCAAATCTCTATTATAAAGGGACTGAGATAACATGCGTTGTAGTCAAGAGTTGCTGTACAGGTGCTAGAAATCCGTATGTATCGGAGAAGAGACGAAATCCCAAAGCAGGGATATATTGTCTACTATACCTGTTACGTGTGGGTAAAATGATGCGGCAAGTCAATAAACAGACGGATGAAGAACATCTGTGAGAGTGAAAAACATTGATCACAAGTTTCTCAAGTTAGAGAAGTAGAGAGATGCTAGCGCAGATAACACTGGCTTCATGGATGGTGCTGTGAGAGGTTTTTGGTTGTTGTGACATGTAGTTTGTACTTAATGATTGTAGCCTTTAGGCAGAGAATGGATCCACTGTTAAAGCAGGAAAGAGAATCTTTGGCGCCTGGCAATTTGAAGCGATGACTTGAAATGAAGGACTCGGAGTGGGTAAAATGGAATAGTCTTTGCAATTGCTTCTCTGGTGAAGTAGGTCATAAACATGCGGATAAAGATGTTCCTTGGGCTCTCAGAAAGGGCGAAGGGAACTGGGTTGTTGCCTGTGTGAGTTGCCTTTACATCCTTCTGTGAACCAATCATATGATTACAATATGAATCCTGGACCAACAATGCCTGTACAGCATGGGGAATGATGCATGAACTAGAAAGTATGCGATGGTACGCGCCATGAATCATATTGCGGTGACGAACAGACGTGGATATGCTGTGACTCGTAATGTGTCATATGGCAGTCATGAGATAGCAGTGGAGTTGCTTATTATGTTGAGAGACAGGCAATGTATTGACTGGTATAGGGTCAGGTAGATGAGTTGAGAGTTTCTAGAGAATTAAAGGGAAGGTAAAAATAAGATGACACTAGTGAGTGTTTTTATAGACCCCAAACAGAAGAAGAAGGTGTAGTTTTCTGTGGCAAAATAAGTAGCTCGACAATCACTAGCTTCTCTGGGGATTCAGACTTGATATTTATTGGAGGGACTGAACACCTTAATCAACGAGTTCCAGGGAAGACATCGAAGATTGTTGGTTGAAAGTAACTTTTGGACACATGGTGGAGAGAGCAGACAAGGAAAGATTGCTGCGACTGTACTACAAACTCGAGGGACTGAGTGAAGATGTGAATGCTGGGAAATAGTGGCTGTAGTGACGTTGAGACGACGGAAATGGATCTGTGTGCGGAACAGAGTGGTAAAAAGACCTTACTTCTAGAGAGTAACTTTCACCTGGAAGATTTCGAAGATCCATGGATGGGATTCTAGAAGAGGAGTCCAAGAGAGTGGCAATATTAACATCAATCTCCAGCTCAATTCCAAATATCTTGATAAAGAATTGGGCAAGGGCAAGTATTTCATGAATATGAGGAGGGTGTTCTAGAACTCAGATGGAGAAGAAGTTGCTGAAATTGGAATGGATATGGAATATGGGAACGGATATGGAAGGACAGCCATGTGGAGACTATAGGAACATTGTCAGAATATGCAGGAAGAGATAGAAGTTAAGGCCTTTGGAATTTGTATTGGCAAGGAATAACAGTTGAGAGCAAGAAGGGCATTCCACAAGTAATCAGCAGAAAAAGTAAGATTAGGAAACAGTGGTCTATTTTAATCAATGTGTCTAGTAATGGAAACACGAGAAAGGCAGAATTAGGAATGCTTCTTTGCTTGTCATGAGCTGGGGGTTGGCTGAATATCCACTGGTGACTGTGATGCCATTAGTGGAACTTGATAGGCTGGAAATTGGGCAGAGAGAAAGTGATGAGGTTCAAACAAGGGAAAATGAGCCAGCACTGAGAGGAATTACTATGTACCATGACCCGACTGGGAGACTACAAGAGAGAGAACTCTGCAAGAGACTGGGATGCTGGTGGGAGCAAGGTGACATCGAGCTACAGTGGTCTGGGGCCAAGGAGCAGTTGGGATCCTGGAGTGCAATCAGGAGGTATGAAAGAGGTCAGTGAGGAGACTGACTGCCAGGTGAGGACACTTGGAATGTGGTGTTTATGGGGTTCCAATTCAGAAGGAAAAGGAGTTGATGTAGAGGGTCGAAGAGCTGTAACGATGATTTAAGACGCTGGAGCATTCTGTCTTAGCGAGCTGGGCTGAGCCTTTTAGTCAAAGAGAAGAAACTGGAGGTGATCTCAATCAATCAAAGTTCAAGGCTTCAGAGATGGCGCGACTTCTTCCTGGACAGTGATAGCATGGAGGAGCTCATGGCCCATAAAATAAAGCACAAAGTTAAGTCATCATGGAAGGGAAGAATTTCTTTAGACTGAGGTGGCGAATGAACAACTGCCAGGGTGGTCATAGAGTCTCCTCTCAGGGAGCATTAAGCCACTGCCACATCTGTGTCACTGCTTAGAGACCCTGCTGAGAGATGGAACGATGATTCTCAGAGGGTCCTTTTCAACTGGTGATTCTGTGAATGTTACATACTCAAAATAGTTACATATTGGAACTATAATAGAAAATTATACTTGAATCCGTAGAGCAACATGTTTGGAAATAGAATACTGTGAGAGAGGGTAGTTGTTTACCGAGGATAATTAATCTGTGGGAAGCCAGTGGTGGTCCTTCAGTGTCTGGCGTGGGATAATTAATACACTGAGAGCTGTCTGTCGAGTCACAGTTCAGGAAGAGATTGGCTGGGTAGACCTCAACAGACATCAGCCTGGAGTCAGAGTGCAAGATAGTCCAGTGAATGGCAGTGAAAGCTAAATATTCTGTATGCCTTTAGATTTCTCTAGCCTATTTATCTATCAACATTATGCAGCATTCTGAGGGTTTAGAGATAACGGGGTTACAGGTAAGCAAGAAGTGGTAAAGATGTTATGTCAGGAGAGATTGCATACATTTAATCTGATTAAGGACCCGCAGGACACTCTTCTCGACTTTGCATTTCACCTAATGTTCATTTAGTGTTTGTCCCATTTGTCGCTTGGCTGTTTTTGATCATAACAGCAGGACAGTAAATAGTTATTGTATGCTTCATTGTGCTATCTCCAGGGTAATGCCAGGTTGATTCAAGAGGTAGTTAGTGCATCAAGACTGTGTATGAGTAATAAATGGATGAAGCCCCTATAAAGTCAATTTAGAGTAACATCTTTCTTTATATGAAAGTTGCATTGCAAATACTATTCCCTGATAGTAAGCACCATGTCTAGCCCTAGGCATTTCAACTCTGGGGCATGCAGCGGGGTGCTAGTTGTGGGGTGCTGAATTTGTATTATAGGTACTGTTACTGAACTTGCTTGATAAAAGTTTTCACATGTCTCAGTTTGTAGGAGATAAATTTTTTATTTTTTATTCCTCGAAATTGTTTATCAAGCTGACTATATTACAATCTGTAATATTAACATCATCTCATTCTATGACAGACATTGCTGAATGGAAATAATTGGTTGTTTTTTAAAGAAGCAGGTGGAATATGTTCAGAAGGGGTAAGTGTAAAAGCTATGATTACTTACTGCATTTGTCTAAATGGTTGCAGTTCGTCTTGAAAAAGCAAAGTATTTTATACTTAGTTTCTGACCTATTGTAAATTAATCTTTCTAGAAATTAACAAAGCACAATAGATGTGTGCATGAACTTGTTTCAAGCCAGTGCAAAACTGGTTAAGTGTGTCTATGCAAGAGTCTTTCAAAACAGGTATAACAATAGTAATAACATTACTCTTAGGACAAAATTCAATCAGCCTCATGTCAAGTGAATTTAATAAGATGTAGCAGTGTTAGGTACAAGTCAATGAAAATTGGGGCAACAATTTTATGAAATTATGCTCGTTTCTTGGCAGTTAAAGGATCATTTAGCCTTTAGCAGCAGGTCAGTACATTTTAAAGGTGTAGCCACATGCTTTGTGGATTAATTGAATTTGTATGTTATTACTAGACTAAGGTACTGGACGTAGAATGACTATTTCCGAGCTCCATGCATGAATAATTGTGCTCATTTTTCCAATAGGCTTTGTTAAAATTCTGAATTTAGATGATGGTGTGGTAGAACATCAAGGTTGTACTCAACCACTCGTAGCATTTTCAACTATAATTGTAAGGATGCTGGATTGAAACGCAGCACTGCTCCATTGTAATGGATTCAATTGCTTGGTTTTTCTATTTTCAAACCCAGCTCAGACCTTGTATCTAACAAGAGGAGGGTAGGTGTTGTCTAGGAAAAAATTGGAATTTCATGTTTCACAGCTCTGAGGATGGCGGTCTTATGTCATGGGGTTTCTGTGAAGGTAACATTGTTAGGGCTATATTAATACAAGTGCCTGAATACAGAGTATACAAGTCTTCAGGTGTAAATTGTGGGTTTTCACATATTCTGACAACATGAATTTCTTTGAGTGCTTTTTATAATTAAAATTCATTGCAAACAAACGTGAATGGTTCATGATGTATTGTTTTCCTTCTATTTTTGGGTTTTACCTGAATGTGGAATACACGGTCAATTTTGGTAAAGTAATATAGAGTTTTGAGTTAGAAGTTGTCACTAGTAAGTTGAAGCGAGTGGTATCTGGCGCAAATGGTTAAAGGTGATGTGGGTTACAGAGGCTGATTGGAAGATATTATTAGCTGCGCAAGTAGAGTGCAGAGCTTTTATTATGATGTTTTAAGAAGGGCTTTACAGAAGTAATCTTTGTCAATCGAACTAATGTAAATCTGTACACTTGATTTTTTACCATCCTCTTGGTACATATTCTTGTGTATGTTCTTTAGGTGAGGTTGGAAAGTAACGCTGCTGCAACAGCAAATTTTTTGACAAGTAAATTCGGTAACGCTTCCTTGGTTTATCCTTTCAACATTATCTGGTTAAGTACTGGTGTTTATTGTGCGCTTGAAACAGAGCCAAAGGCTTTCAAAGTGCTTATTCGCTGCGAGACCGTTCTGCACGCTATGTATGCGAAAGGCGCACACAGTGGCAGCATCTTTGCGACTGATATCCACGAATTTTTGGTTTGCCAACACTCTAATGTTTGTTATTCGCTTGTTGCAAGCGGCTCAGCGGGGGAAAAGGGCAAGGCTCTTAAAAATGTTATCTCGCTGCGACACGCTCTGCACTATGTATGGAAAGCACATCCGTGGCAGCATTGAACCGAGTATTCCACGAGAAATTTTGATTTGAAACACTCGATTTGCCTATCCTGCTTGCCTGAAGCGTCGACTGCATTGATATTGTTTTTTGCGTGGGAGGCAACTCTTTCAAAGAGGTTGCTTATCTCGCTGCGAGCAACCGCTCTGCACGCATGTATGCGGAAAGGGGCAAGCACAGCGTGGCACGCACCTTTTGCAACGAAGTATCCCAGAGAATTTTTTGTTTGCACACTTGTCTCCGTTGCGCAAGAGCTCAACCGCTGGGAAAAGGGAAAGGTTCTTCAAAGTGCTTACTCGTGCGGCAAACCGTTGACGTATGCTGCGAAAGGCACAACCGTGCAGCACTTGCACCAAGTATTCACCGAGAATTATTTGTTTGCAAACAGTCTAATTTTGTCTTCATCGCTGCCTCAACGCTGCACGGGTGGGAACAGAGCATAGGCCTCTTTTCAAAAGTGCTATATCTCGCTGACGGCAACTCGTTGCTGCCTATGTACTGCGAAAGCAGCACAACGTGCAGCCCTTGCATTGAGTATTCCCAGAGAATTTTGTTTGCAACCTATTCTCTATCGTTGCCTGCAAGGCTCAGGCGTGGGAAAAGGCAAATGTCTTTCAAGTAAAGTAGCTTATCTCGTGCGGCAAGCCGTTCTGCAACGCTATGTATGTCGTATAGCAGCTCTCGGTGGCTAGACTTGCAGACCTGAGTATCCCAGAAAGTTATTTGTTGCAACCCTAATTTCCTATCTCGCTTGCTGCAGCGCTCACGCGTGGGGAACAATGGCAAGGCTCTTCAAAAAGTTCTATCGCTCGCTCGAGCAACCTGCTTCTGCACGTATTACTGCGAAAGCAGCAGCACCGTGGCACCATTGACTAAGTATTCCAAAATTTTTGAAATCTTGCTCTATCTCGTGGACTGAAGCGCTCTACCAGTGTCGGGGGATAAGGGAAGGCTCTTTCAGAAATGTTATCGATCGCTGCGAGAACCGTTTGCACGATATTTATGCGAATAGGCAGACAGCCTGTGGACCGTGCAGTCCGGTATATCCGAGAGATTTTTTGTTTGCAAACATCTACTTGCTCTAGTCGTCGTTGCCTGCAAGCGTCACGGTGGGGAACATAGGAAATGGCTCTTTGCAAAAAGTGCTTATACTCAGCGAGAGAAACCGTTCTGCAGTATTTAGCGAAGGCAGCAACCGTGGCAAGACTGCACCGAGTATTCCACGAGAGATTTTTGTATTGCAACATTCTAATTTCTTATCTTCGCTGTCTGGCAAGGATTCACGCGTGGGGAAGGGAAAAGGCTTTTCAAAAAGTGTATAACGCTGCGCGCATGCCGCTTTCTGCACGCTATTACTTGGAAAGGCAGCACAGGTGGGAGCACTTGCACCGAGTATTCATAAGTAAATTTTGTTTGCAACATCTAATATTGCTTATTCAGTTGCTGAGCGTCAACAGGCGTGGGAACCAAGGGCAAAGGTCTTTCAAAATGCTTATTTCGTGGAGCAGCGCTTTGCACGTATGTATTGAGAAGGAGCAACCGTGACGACTGCAGAGCCGAGTATTACGAGAATTTTGTTGAAACATCTAAGAATTGTCTATCTCGTGATGCAAGCGCTTCATCGCGTGGGGAAAAGCGGCAAAGGCTTTAAAAAGTTGTTATGTTGTGCGAGATCGCTTTGCACGCTATTGTCTGCGATAAGGCAGCATCGTACCGTGGCAGAACCTTGCAACGAGTATCAGAGTTGTTTGTGTTTCAAACCCTAATTTGCTCTATTGCATTGCTCAAGCGCTTCAAGCGTGGGGACAGGGCAAGTTTTTCAAATAGTGTTATCTCGCTGCGAGCAACGTTGTGGCAGCTAGATCTGCGAAAGCAGCACACAGTGGCAGCATTGCCGATATCCCAGCGAGAATTTTTGTTTGCAACACTCAATGCTCTTCTCGTTGCTGAAAGGCACGCGTGGAACAAGGGCAAAGCTTCTTCAAAAAGTGCTTTTGTTTTATCTGCTGCGAGCAATCGCTTCTGCACGCTTATGTGACTGCGAAAGGAGACAGAGCTGTGGCAGCTACTGTGCCCGAGATATTCCACGAGAATTTTTGTTGCAAACTACTGCTAATTTGCTCTATCGTTGGCTCCTGCAAGGCTCACGTGCGTGGGGAACAAGGGAAGCTCTTTCAAAAAGTGCTTATTCGTGGAGATACCGTCTGCAACGCATTGTGACTGTGCGAAAGCAGCACAGCAATCGGGCACATTGCATCGAGAATCGCACGAGAATTTTGTTTGAACCTCTAATTTGTGCTTATTTGCTTGCCTGCAAGGCTAGCGCGGGGGAGGACAAGGCAGAGGTCTTTAAAAGTCTTTCTCGCTGGAGCAACGATTTGCCGTATGTACTCGAAAGCGACAACGTGGCAAGCCTTGCACGAGTATTCCTACGATGATTTTGTGTTATGCAACAATTATTTCTTATCTCGGCTTGCCTTCAAGCGTCAAGGGCGTGGGGAAAGGGCATAAGCTCTTGCAAAAGAGTTTATTGCTGCGACTAACGCTTTGACGCTAGTACTGCGAAGAGGAGCACTCGTGGAGCAGTTGCCCGAGTATTCCCACGGAGAATTTTTGTTTCAACATCTAATGCCTCTTTTGCTTGCTGCAAGCGTCGACGTTAGCGTGGGGAACAAAGGGCATAGGTCCTTCAAAAAGTGCTTTATCTCGCTGCGAGCAACGCTTCTGCGATATATACTGCGAAAAGGCAGCACATCCGGCAGCGACTTGCCCGAGTATTCCACGAGTAATTGTTTGTTTGCAAACACTCATAATTGCTCTAATTCGCTTGGCTGCGCCTCACATCGCGTGGGGAAAAGGGAAAGCTTTAAAAGTGGCTTAAATATCGATGCGAGCAATTCCGCTTATGCGTTCATGTATGGCGAAAAGGCAGCACACGGTGGTCAGCCTTTGCATCCGTATATTTCCAAAAATTTTTGTTTGCAACAATCTATTTGCTCTGATCTCATCGCTGCTGCAGCGTTCCACGTGGAAGCAAGGGATTAAGGTCTTGTCAAAGTGCTTATCTGCGCGAGCAACCTTTCTGCGTATGTATGCGGAACGCAGCCACACACGTGGGTAAAAAAAAAACGCACACATTGCCCATATTCCGACGAGAATTTTTTGTTTGGCAAAATCTAATTGTCTATCTTCGCTTGCCGCAAGGTCACTGCGTGGGACGGAAAGGCCTTTCAAAAAGGTTTTATCCGTGGAGACGCTCTGACGCTATGGTATGCGAAGGCAGCAAACCCGTGGCAGTTGCACAAGTATTACCCAGAGAAATTTTTGTTGCAACAGCTCTAATTTGTCTATGTGCTTGCCTGAGCGTCACACCGGGGAAACAAGGCAAAGTCTCTTTCAAAAAAAGGCTTATATCGCTGCGAGCACCGCTTCTGCACGCTATGATACTCGAAAGGCAGCACATCAGCGTGGCAGAAGTCTTGCACAAGTATTCGCCAGAAATTTTTGTTTCAAACATGCTAATTTGTCATTTGCTTGCCTCAAAGCGCCTCTGCGTGGGAAAAGGGAAAGGTCTTTCAAAAGTGGCTTATTCGTGCGAGCAACCGTTCTGACGGCTATTAGTATGCGAAGGCACACCCGTGCCAACTTGCAACGAGTATCTCCGAGAATTTTGTTTGTCAACACTATAATTTTGCTCTATTGCTTGCTGCACCGCTCTAGCGTGGGGAAACAAGGGCAAGCTTATCAATAAAGTGCTACTCGCTGCGAGCAAACACGCTTCTGCACGCTCAGGGTAACGGAGGCAGAACTGATCAAGTGGCGTTCAGTTGCACAAGTTCCCACGAGGAATTTTTTTGCAAACAATTGCTCTATGCTCGCTGCCTGCAGCGCTAAGCTGTTAGCATGGGGAAAACAAGGGAAAGGATCTTTAAAAGTGCTTATCTCCGGCGAGCACGCGTTTCATGCACGCTAGTATGGAAGGCAGCACACCGGAAGACTGTATCACGGAGTATCCGACGAAATTAGTGGTTGAAACACTCTATTGCTCTATCTTGTTGCTGCAAAGCGGCACTGCGTGGGTGAAAAGGGAAAGGCTCTTTCAAAAGTGCTTATAATCGCTGCGAGCAACGTTCTGCACGCTATGTATGCGAAAGCGACAGCGTGGAGCACCTTGCAACTGAGTTTCTGCCAGGGAGAATTTTTTGATTTGCAAACAATCTTAATATGCTCTAGGTCTTCCTTAGTGCTGCAAGGAGTAGGCTGTGGAACAAGCAAAGGTTTTCAAAAATGTGATTATTGCATGCGAGCAACGTTCTGCACAGTTACTATGTAGAGAAAAGGCTCCCAGTGGACAATGCCCTGAGTATCCAAGTATTTTGTTTGCACCCTATTTGTCTATCAGTCTGCTTGCCTGCACGGTCAATCACAGGTGGGGACAAGGGCAAAGGTCTTTCAAAAAGTGCTCTAATCTCGCTGGGCAAGATCTGAGCTATGTATGAAGCGAAAGGCAGCACCTGTGGAAGCAACATGCACCGAGGTAATTCCACGAGATTGTATTGACCATTCTAATTTCTCTATCTTCGCTGCCTGCAAGCGTCCGCGTGGGAACAAGGGCAAGGGATCTTTAAAAAGTGCTTATCTCGCGCGAGACGCTTCTGCACGCTGTACTGGCGAAGGCACACACGTGCACTTGCACCGAGTATTCCCAGAGATATTTTTGTTCACATCTAGTTGCTCTATTCGTTGCCTAAGGTCTGGGTGGGGAATAAGGCAAAGGCTCTTTCAAAAGTGCTTTCTCGTGTGCGAGCACCGCTTCTGACGCTTATTGTATGCGAAAGCAGACTACCGTGGCAGCACCTTGCACTGGTATTCCCATGAGAATTTTTTGCAACATCTAATTTCTGCTATCATCATTGCCTGAGCGCTCAGCGGTGGGGAACAAGGAGCAAAGTTTATCAAAGTTTATCTTCTGCTGGAGCAACAGTTGCAGCTATTCTCCGAAAGGCAGCACACGTGGCCACCTTGCCCGAGTATTCCTAGAGAATTATTGTTGTGCAAACACTAATTTTATCTCGCTTGCTGCAAGCGTACCCTCGTGGGGAACAAGGCAGGGCTCTTAAAAAGTGCTATCTCGCGTGCGAGCAACCAGATTTGACGCTATGTACTGCCGAAAGCAGCACGACGTGGCAAGCACTTTGCACAGATTCCAGAGAATTCTTGTTTGCAAACAACTACTAATTTGTCTTATCTCGCTTGCTGAAGCGCAT
The DNA here is from genome assembly GCA_009741485.1 of Malurus cyaneus samueli. Lineage (NCBI taxonomy): Eukaryota > Metazoa > Chordata > Aves > Passeriformes > Maluridae > Malurus > Malurus cyaneus. The sequence goes on along the minus strand of VKON01003455.1, from coordinate 40,743 downwards.
CGGCGTGATAGTGAAAGGCTTTCAAAAAGTGCTTAGTTGCTGCGAGCAAACCGCTTTCTGCACGCTATGTCGGCGAATAGGCACCACGCGGCATGCATTGAACGAGTATTCCACGAGAATATTTTTGTTTGCAAACACCTAATTTGCTCTATCTCTCGCTTGCTGCAAGCGTCTAAGATGCTGGGAAAAGGCAAAGGCTTTTCAAAAGTGCTTATCTCGTGCGAGCAACGTTCTGCACGCTATGTACAGCGAAAGGAGTCACAGCGTGGCGCACTTGCACAAAGTATCCCCAGAATTTTTTTGCACAGTATTCTAATTGTGCTCTATCTCGCTTGCTGAATGTCACTGCGTGGGGACAAGGGCACAGGCTTTTTCAAAAAGTGGCTTATTCAGGTGCGGAGCAACGCTTCTGAGCGCTTGTACTGGCGAAAGGCAGACACCCGTGGCATGCCCGTTGCACGAGTATTTACCTCACTGAGAATTTTGTTTGCAAAATTCTAATTGCCTCTATCTCGGCTTGGCTGCAAGCGTCACTGGCGTGGGAACAAGGGGAAAGGCTGCTTTCAATAAGTGCTTTCTTGTGACGAGCATGTTTGCACGTATGTTGCGAGGCAAACGTGTACTTGACCGAGTATCCCACGAGAATATTTTGTTTGCAAACACTCTCATTGCTCATCAGTCGCTTGCTCAAGCGTCACAAGCGTGGGAAACAAGGGCAAGGTCTTTCAAAAAGTGCTATATGCCTGATGGGAGACCGCTCTGCACGCTATGTACTGCGAAGGGACTCCGTGCAGCCCATTGCACAAGTATCCCACGATTTTGATTTGCAACACTCTAATGCTCCTAACAGTCGCTTGCTGCAAAGCGATCATCGTTCGTGGGGAAAAGGGCAAAGGCTCTTTCAAAGTGATTATCGTCAGTTGCGAGCAAACCGCTTCGCACCTATGGTATGCGCGAAAGGCAGCACACGTGGCAGCACATTGCACAAGTTATCACGAGAGAATTTTTGTTTTGCAAACACTGGTCTAATCTTATATCCGCTTGGCTCAAGGATCCGCGTGGAAACAAGGGAAAGGCTTTTCAAAAACAGTGCTTATCTCGGCGTAGAAACGTTCTGACGCTATTACTGGCGAAGGCAGCAATACCGTGAGATTGCACAATATTGCAAGAGAATTTTTGTTTGCAAACACTCATAATTGCTTACATCTTGCTGCAGGCTCACAGTGCGTGGGAACAAAGGCAAAGGGTTTTCAAAGTGCTTATACTGATGGAGAAGCCGGTTCTGCACTAAGGTACTCGGAAAGGCAGCACAATGTGAGCACTTGCCCTAAGTATTGCTCGAGATTTCTGTTTGGCAAACACTAGCTGTTGCCTATTCGCTTGCCTGAATAGGTACGGGGTGGGAAAAGGCAAGGCTCTTTACATAAGTGCTTAATCAGTCCTGCGTAGCACGCTTCTGCACATGTATGGGCGAAAGGCAGCACAAAATCCGTGCAGCACCTTTGACCGAGTATCTCCCACGATTTGTTGCAGACTCTATGTTGCTCTATCGTGCTTGCCGCTGGCAAGGCTCGAGGTGGAACAAGGGCAAGGCTCTTTCAAAGTGCTTAGTCTGGCGTAGCAGCCGCTTGCACTGATATGTATATGGAAAGCAGCACACCGTGGCACGTGCACGAGTATTCGGCACGGAGAATTTTTAGTTTGCAAACAATCTAATTTGTTTCAATTGCTATGTGCAGCGCTCAAGCGTTGGGGAAAGGGCAAGCTCTTTCAAAGTGCTATATCGTGCGAAGCAAACAGCTCTGCACGCTATGTAATGCGAAAGGCGCACACCGTGGCAGGAATTGCAAACGAGTATTCCAGAGATTTTGTTTGGAAATTAATTTCTCTATCTGTCTGCTGCAAAGGCTCACGGTATGCGTGGAAAAAGGGCAAAGGCTCTTTCAAAGGCTTATAATCGCTCGAGCACCTCTGGCCAAGCTAGTTACTGCGAAAAAGGGCACACAACCGTGGCAGCGACCTTGCCAGCGAAGTTTCCAGAGGAATTTTGTTTGCAAACATAATTGCCATTCGCTTGCATGAAAGCGATCAAGGGGGAACAAGGGCAAAGCTCTTCAAAAGTGCTTTCGCTGCGACACCGGGTTAGCAACGCTATGTGTATGCAAAGGCAGCAACGGTGGAGACTTGACAGAGTTATTCCCACGAGATTTTTGTTTGACAACACTCAAATTTGCTCTATCGCTTGCGCTCAAAGCGCTACCAGGCGCGCGCTGGGAACAAGGGCAAAGGCTCTTTCAAAAAAGTACTTATCTCGTGCGGGCAATGTCGTTCTGCATCGCTATGTCTACTGGGAAAGGAGCAATCACGTGCAGACCATTGCACGAGTATTCCACGAGATTTTGTTGACACATCTAATATTTGCTCATCATCGCTTAGCCTGCAGAGGATCAGGCGTGGGGAAAAGGGCGGCTTCAAAGTGCTATGCTCGCTGCAGCAATAACGCTTCTGCCGCTTTACTGCGAAAGGCACACGTGGAGCACCTTGCACAACAGTATATACCCGAGAATTTTTGTTATTGCAACATCAATTTTGCTCTCTTCTGCTTGCTGCAAGGCAGGCGTAGGGGAACAAGGCAAAGGTCTGTTAAAAGTGCTATGTTCGTGGAGCAATCCGCTTCTGCACGCTATGAGTATGGCGAAAGTGCGGCACACCGTGGCAGCACCTTGCACGAGTATCCCGAGAATTTTGTTTGCAAAACACTCTATTATTGCTCTATCTCTATTGCTGCAAGCGGCTCCACTGCGTGAACAAGGGCAAAGGCTTTCAAAAAGTGACTTATCTTTGTGCGAAACCGATTCTGACAGCTAGGTTGCGAAAGGCGCACACAGTGGCAGCACTTGCACGAGATTGTCCAGGATTTTTTTTGCACACTCTAATTTGCTGCTATCTCGTTGCTGAATCTCGCGCATAAGCGTGGGGAAAAGGAGCAAAGGTCTTCTGTTCAAAAAGTGCTTATCTGCTGCGAGCAACCGCTTGGCAACGCTATGTACTGGGAAGGCAGCACGCGTGGCGACCTTGTCACCGAGTATTCACAGAAATTATTTGTTTTTTGCAAAACCTTTATGACTAATTTTGCTCTATCCTCGCTGCTGAAGGCTCACTCGTGAGCGTGGGGATAACAAGGGAAAGGCTTTTCAAAAGTGCTTATCTCTGTTTGCGAGGGCCCAAAAATCCGCTTTTCTCACGTATAGTACGTGGAAGGGCAGCACACGTGCAGTCACCATGCACGAGTATTCCACGAGAATTTTTTGTTTGCAAACCTTCTAATTTGCCTATCTCGTTGCCTGCGAGCTCACGGCGGGGGAGCAAGGGCTAAGGCTCTTTAAGTGCTTATCTCGCTTGCGAGAGTTCTTGCACTATTTACTGCAGAAGCGCCCGTGGCAGCACTTGCACCGAGTATCCCACGAGAATTTTTTGTTTGCAAAGCACTCTAAGTTGTCTATTCTCCGCCTGAAAGCGCTCAAACAGCGTTGGGAAAAAAAGGCAAGCTCTTTTTCAAAAAGTGCTGTATTCGCTGCGAGCAAACCGCTTCTGGTATGTCTGCGAAGGCAGCACACAGTGGCAGCCTTGCCATGCCTGAGTATTCCACGAGAATTGTTTTGTTTGCTAAAATCTTATTTGCTTATCTTCGCTTGCTGCATAGCGTCTCAGACTTCGTGGGAACTGAAGGGCAAGGATCTTTAAAAAGTGCTTATCTCGGCTGCGAGGAACGCTTCTGCCTATGTACTGGCGAAGGCAGCACACGTTGCAGCAGTTGCACCGGTATTCCACGAGAATTTTGTTTTGCAACACTGCTTAGATTGGCTATCTATGATCGCTGCTGCAGGTCACTGCGATGGGGACAAGGGCAAAGGCTCTTTCAAAAAGTGCTTTCTCTTCGCTGAGAGCAACGGCTTTGCACCGCCTATGTACTGCGAAAGGGCAGTGAAAAACGGGGCCGAGTGGCAGCACTTTTGCACGAGTATTTACAGGAATTTTTTGTTTTGCAAAAACTCTATTTGCTCTATTCGTTGTGCAAGGCTCCGCGTGGGAATAAGGGCAAAGGCTCTTTCAAAAATGCTTATCTCGCTGCGAGCAACACGTTCGCAACCTATGTACTTGCGCAGGCAGCAACATGTCGTGCCAGACTTGCACAAAAGTAGCCTGAGAATTTTTTGTTTGCAACACTGTCTATTTGCTCTTGCTCGCTTGCACTGCAACGCTCACGCGTGGGGACAAGGGCAAAGGCTCTTTTCAAAAGTGCTTATCTGATGCGGCAACCGCTTTCACGTATTACAGGAAAGGCAGCAACACGTGCAGCAACCGCTGCCAGTATTCCACGAGAAATTTTTGTTTGCAAACATCTAATTTTTGCTCTATCGTGCTGTCCTGCAGCGCTCAACAGCGTGGGGAACAAGGGCAAAGGCTTCTTTCAAAAGTGCTGTATCTGCTGCGAGCACCGCTCTGACGCTATGTACTCGCGAAAGGCACAACAGCAGTGGCAGCAACTGCACAGTATTCCAAAAGAGATGTTTTGTTTGCAACGCTATAATTTGCTCTATCTCGCTTGCCTGCAGCGCTCACTGGCGTGGGTAAAAGGCAAAGGCTGCTTTCAAAATGCTTATTCTCGGTGCGAGCGCGCTTCGCACGCTATGTAATGGAAAGGCAGCCGTGAGACCTGGCACCAAGTATGCACGAGATTTGTTGTTGTGCAAACTTTTGCTCTATCATTGCTTTCCTTGCAAGCGCTCAGGGTGGGAACAGGTTGCAAAGGGCCTTCAAAAAAGTGCTTATCTGCGGCTAGCAACGGTTGCTGCACCTATTCTTACGAAAGGCAGCAACCGTGGATTTACGTTGCATCGAGTTCACGAGATTTTTGTTTGCAAACGACTCTAATTTGCTCTATCAGGTTCTGCAGCTAATCAGCGTGGGGAAGCAAGGGCAAAGGTCTTGTCAAAAAGTGCTTATTCTAGCTCGAGCAACGCATTTCTGCACGGTATTACTTGCGAAAAGGCGCACAGCGTGGCAGCACACGTTGCACGAGTATTCCACGAGAATTTGTTGCATAATCTAATTTGCTCTATGTCGCTTTGCCTGACAGCGCTCAAAGCGTGGGACAGGCAAGTTTTTCAAAAAGGCTTACGTTGCGAGCTAACCCGCTTCTGCAGCTATGTACGCGAAGGCAGCAACCGTGCAGATTGCAGAGTATCAGAGAATTTTTGTTTAAAACCTCTAATATTGCCTCTATCTCGCTTGCTGCAACGTCACTAATGGGGGGACAAGGGAAGGTTTTCAAAAAGTGTTATATCTCGGCGAGGCAATCCGCCTCTGACCTATGTACTGCGAAATGGCAGCCAGCTGTGGCAGCACTTGCACAAGTACCCACGAGATTTTTTGTTTGAAACTCATTGCTCTAGGCTGGTTGCTGAAGCGTACGCCAGGGTGGGGTAACATAGGGCTAAAGGCTCTTCAAAAGTGCTTATCTGCTGGAAGACCGCTTCTGCAAGCTATGTATGAAGGCAGCACAGGTGCACACTTGCACGATAACCCACGAGAATTTTGTTGCAAAACTCACTAATTTCTCTATCTCTTGCCTGCAGGCTCACCGCGGGGGAAACAAGGGCAAGGCTCTTCAAAAAGTGTTATATCGGCTGCGAGCAAACGTCTGCAGCTTTGTACTTGCGGAAAGGCAGTCAACACGGGCAGACCTATGCAGACCAAGTATTTCCAGAGATTTTTGTTTGCAAACCTGCTAATTTGGTCTATTTGCTTGCCTGCAAGATCACGACGTGTGGAAATGGAGGTCTTCAAAAAAGTCTTAAACGCTGCGAGCAACGCTTCTGCACGCTATTAGCCGAAAGGCAGACAACGTGAGCAGCACCTTGCCAGAGTATTCGCACGAGAATTTTATGTTGAAAAACTAATTTGCTCTAATCGTGCTTAGCATGAAGCGTCACGCAGTGTGCGTGGGAATAAGGGCAAAGGCTCTTAAAAAGGGCTCTCGTCGCTGCGAGCAACTGATTCTGCACGGCTATGTACTGGCGATATGGCACTAACCGATGGCAGCGACCTTGCAACCGGAGTATTCCCAACGGAGTTTTTGTTTGCAAACACTCTTTTGCTTCTATCTCGGCTTGCATTGCAAGCGCTTCACTGGCGTGGGGAACAGGGCAAGTGCTACTTCAAAAAGTGATTAGCTCGCTGCGAGCAATCCGCTTCTGCACGCTATGTACTGTACCTGGAACCCCAAAGGGATCCTTGGCTGGAATCCATGCCTGGAACCCCAAAGGGATCCTTGGCTGGAATCCATGCCTGGAACCCCAAAGGGATCCTTGGCTGGAATCCATACCTGGAACCCCAAAGGGATCCTTGGCTGGTATCCATACCTGGAACCCCAAAGGGACTCCTGGGTGCAATCGATGCCGATGGAGGGGGAAGGATGGAATAACGGGAGGGAGGGGGAGGTGTTAAACAAAACAAAGCCTTTTGGAAATATTTCTTCCATTGACAGCGACAGCCTCCCTGTGTGGGTCAGGCTGTAATTCGGGACGGGTTTTTGGGCTCTGGCGAGGTTTTCAGCTGAGCTGTTGCTCCAGAACCACCAGAGGGCAATGGAGAATGGAGCCAGAGCGGTGCCCGGGCTGTGAGAGCAGCAGGAGGTGCAGGATTGAATCCGGGGGCTGGGATTGCATCCCCAGAGCTGCCCGTGCCAGCCTGAGGGACCAGCCTGGCGCTGGGACGCTGCGAGGAGCAGAGGGCACAGACAGGAATCATCCTCTGCTCTGCCCTTGGGTTCATTTCCCATAAAACCCTAAAAGCGCTGTGTTTGTGCGGGGGAGCCAGCGGCGAGCTGGGATCTCCACAGGATGATAAACACAGCCCGGAGCAGAGGAAAAGGGGAGAACCACTGTGACGGTGCCACAGGCTGGCAGCAAACCCCGCTCCGTCCTTTCATCCCTCCCCAATCCCATATCTGGGCTCTGCAGCGCTGCCATCCTGTCCACCAACTCCTCAGGAAGCACCAGAGAACCCAGAGCTGCGTGTTCTGCTGCCGTGCCTGAGATAATCCCCGTCCAAATTGGTTTTTTTAGAACCTTTTGCTGAAGTCTTTATCTGGCAGGCCCAGGCTGTGGGATCAATGAGCTCGCTCGCTTTCCAGCCGGGCAGCTTTTCTTTGGGAAGGGCTGGGCTGGGGCCTGGCTGGTGACAGCTCCTGATGTCCCAGGCTCTGTGACAGCCTTCCAGGACAGCCTGTGCCATTTCTATGGGAACCAAAGCCTGCACCCTCAAGGCTTTGCTGCTGTTTCTCCTTCCAGAGCAGAGGAAATGAAGATGAGCAGATTTATGCCGGAAAGGAGAGGCTTCCTGGGCTACTTCTGACTCTTTCTCCTGACAAACACTCTCACAAAACGGCTGACTGTCCCTGCAAGCTTCCCAAATGGCCTGGAAGATGGGATGTTTGGTCAGAGGGGAGGGGACTGGCCCAGCCATGATGACTGCAGGATTCACCCTTTAATTTAGTCTTTAATTGCCTTGGCAAGTGGAGCCCCAGTGGCAGAGGCACAGAACCAGAACGGGCTTTCCTGTAATCCCAGATTTAAAGTGGGCTTGCAATTCATGGAGCTGCTGCTCAGCTTCAAATGGGGTTTGTGAGATCTTCCCCTGCTCCAGTGCCAAAGGCTCCTGAGCAGGGAAGGGCTGGGACTGGGGCTGGTGGTCCTGCTATCAGTCAGGAGTGACATGGATGGGTTCAGGCTGGGGACAGTGGCACTGGTGTGATGTCCCTGTCTGAGGGGACAGCTGGGACAGACATGGGCTGGGCTGGGCACAAATCCCACCTTAGAAGTGCTCTCCTTGTGTGCTCTGTGTCCTGGAGAGCATCTCCAGCAGGGCAGAACTCCTGGGCACTCCCACCCTGCCTCCCCAGAGATCACGGAATCACAATGGGATCAGGAAGTCACAGTGGGATCATGAATCACAGACAGGGGATCAGGTCAAGTCACGTGGGATCATGGGATCACAGGGATCAGGGAATCACAGTGGGATCATGTAGTCACAATGGTCGGGATCATGGAATCACAATGGGATCAGGACTCACAATGGGATCATGGAATCACAGTGGGATCATGGAATCACAGTGGGATCACGAAGTCACAGTGGGATCATGGAATCACAGTGGGATCATGGATCAAATGGGATCAGAATCACAGTGGGATCAGGGAATCACAGTGGGATCATGTAGTCACAACGGTTGGGATCATGGGATCACAATGGGATCAGGGAATCACAGTGGTTGGTTTGGAAGGGATTTGAAAGATCATTTCATTCCCCCTCTGCCCTGGGCAGGGACACCTTCCACCATCCAGGGGTATTCCAGCCCTGCCTTGGACACTTCCAGGGATAGACCCATCTGCTCTGTGCCAGAGCCTCCCCACCCTCCCAGGGAAGGATTTCCCCCAATATCTGCTGAGGAATCCTCCCCTCAGAGAGCCCAGAGCACAGCACGAACCTTTTGCCCTCCAAGCACATCCAGCACTTTTGGGAACCCCATTCCCAGGGTTTCCATGGAGCCCCCAGCAGTGAGGAACTCAAGCCTGAGATTCCCCACAGTCACACCAAATCCACGCTCCACAAGGGTGAGGCTCAAAGCACATCTTTAATGCATCGCTGCCTGCATTGGAGAGGCTCATCACCCCCAAACCCATCAACAGGGCCAGGAACCCCAAAGGGGCTCCTGGGTAGAATCGATACCTGGAACCCCAAAGGGATCCTTGGCTGGAATTGATGGCTGGAACCCCAAAGGGATCCTTGGCTGGAATCCATGAGGCTGGGTCCCTGCTGCCCAAGGCCAGGATGTGGCATGTTCCGAGATGTTCTGCTGGAGCGCAGAGCGGCTCCGTTACTGGAGGAGCAGGTGCACGGAGCTCCAGCCAAAAAACATTGGCACAGAACTGAGCATCACCTGTGGAGGCAGAGCCACTGTTTTGGTCTAAGAACAGAGGAAATAGGAATTTTCCTCCCCCTGAGTGATGCCTGATGATTTTTGCTTTTGTCTTTACGCTTCTGTACACCCTTTGCATCCCCCTGTGCCCCTTAGCCCACATGCTTGTAATTCCTGTAGCCTGATATTCCAGCTTAGTTTAGGAGTTCTGCTGGGCAGAGAGACCAAACATCCTGAGGAAGGAGTCAGTGTGCCCTGTGCTATCTTAAACCCAACTCCAGCCTTGGGTGAAGCCTCTCTGGAACATCTTGTGTAAACTGGGCTCTGGCCTCATCTGGGGGGATTCATTAGAATAGGGGGGCATTACTGCATTTGTTAAGTTTCTTATTGGGGAATCCTAGATAGATTTGCTAATTCCTGAAACCTATAAAACTTGTACCTTATTGGGGAATCCTAGATAGATATGCTAATTCCTGAATCCTATAAAACTTGTACCCATGCTGTACACGGGTGTGCATTCTGCCATCCAGTTGTGCACCTGGGATCCCAAATACCAAGGTAAAACCCTTTTTATCCCCTTAACAGTGCCTGTGTCATTATTAAAAATTGGCCTTTCAAGGCAACATGAGCTCTCCAAATGGCCCCTTTCACAGCCCTTCTCTGCTGATCCACCAGTGCAGACTCTGTTTTTCATCACTGTGCTCGATGCAGGAAAAAAAAATAATAAAAATGAAGTGAGTCAGTATTATATTTCAATTAAAATGTCATGAAATTTTTTTGGCTGGGTTTTTTAATGTGATAATGTTAATTAAACCAAGCTCTCGTGTTCCGAAGTCTTATAAAATGTCTTGGAAAGGGATAAAAAATAATAGTAGGAATAAAATTGGGCTATTTATCTAGCCTGAGATTAAAGGGCTTCTTGTTTCCTTTGTGAATTTAGATTTCCAGAATTAAATGAGTGTGAAGTAATGATATTTTTCAGTGGAATCATTATCATTTTTATTGCAGAGGAATGTGTGCAGCATTTCTCTGTTATTGCACTTAACTCACCTAATTGGGCCTCTCGTCTCGCTCAGCCCTGGGCTGTGCTCACGTGGGGCACAGCCCTAAAATCCAGCCTTTTCCACCCAATTCTGCCCAATCAGATTCTTCTGGAAGATCTTCTCCCCAGGGGGACTGCAGGCAGTGTGGGCAGAGCTCTTAAATGTCCCTCAGAATGGCCCAAAAATGCTTTTTAGCATCTCCACAAGGCCTGGCTTTGTGGCATGTCTGAATTTATTAATTCTAACCCATGAAAATGTACCTAAAATACAATTTATTATAGAAATGTGTCAGGTGTGAATCACAGCACCAAGGAAGCCACACTCAGCACAGCCCACGGAATGGTTTGGGTTGGAAAATCCCTTGGAGATCGAGTCCAACCATCTCCAGCCCTGCTCAGGCCACCCCTGACCCTGTCCACAGGTGCCACCTCCACGTGGTGAATCCCTGGGGAGATGGAGGGGCAGCTGTGCTGGGGATGGATCAACCTCTCCATGGAGAAATGTTCCCAAAATCCATCCTGAGCCTCCCTGGCCCAGCCTGAGGCCGTTCCCTCTCCTCCTGTCCCTGTTCCCTGGAGCAGAGCCCGACCCTCACCTCTGTAAACCTCCTGTCAGGAGCTGTGCAGAGCCACAAGGTCCCTCTTTATCTCATCAGTGGGATTCCTCAGCCCACATTGGCCCATCCCTGGTTTATGGGGGTTACAGGGATCCTGTGCACTGCGCTGTCCTGGTTATTGTTTGGGCACTGAAAGAACAAAGAAGTGATGGTGACCCCATCATTCCCATCCTGAGGCAGAACAAGCCTTTTCCTGCAGAATTCCACCTTTCCAGGAGGGTCAGACATTGGGAGAGATCACAGGAAATAAATCCATCTCCCTTTCCTGGCTGAGGTGTCTCTGCTGCTGCCCAGGACATGCCTGGAGCAGCTGCTGTGCATTCCCACGCCCTGGAATCCCTGTGTGGCAGAACGGCAAGTTTGACAGCCGACATTTCACACAGTTTGTGTCTCTATTAGCCCCAGTCGATGCCATCAGTTCCATTTTCCTCCCTTCTCAGCAATCTGCTCTGATTTTGTCAGTCCCTGACCTTTGAAGATTTACCCAGCCCGATTTGTGGTGCTGGAGTGGTGGCCGAGCTGGGCACGGTGCTCGTCTGAGGCTGCTGGAGCAGAGCAATCCCAGCTCAGAGCCTGGAGAGGGGCAATAAAGGCGGGCAATCATCCTGGAGAGCGGGAGGAGAGTCTGCTGATGGCTCACATTTGTCAGCCTGACATTCTTTATTGCTCCTCAAAGTCCAGCCTGTGACAGGGGACGAGGCAGGGATGGGTCAGGAGCTCTCTGCCCTCAAGGCTTTGCTGCTGTTTCTCCTTCCAGAGCAGAGGAAATGAAGATGAGCAGATTTATGCCGGAAAGGAGAGGCTTCCTGGGCTACTTCTGACTCTTTCTCCTGACAAACACTCTCACAAAACGGCTGACTGTCCCTGCAAGCTTCCCAAATGGCCTGGAAGATGGGATGTTTGGTCAGAGGGGAGGGGACTGGCCCAGCCATGATGACTGCAGGATTCACCCTTTAATTTAGTCTTTAATTGCCTTGGCAAGTGGAGCCCCAGTGGCAGAGGCACAGAACCAGAACGGGCTTTCCTGTAATTCCCAGATTTAAAGTGGGCTTGCAATTCATGGAGCTGCTGCTCAGCTTCAAATGGGGTTTGTGAGATCTTCCCCTGCTCCCAGTGCCAAAGGCTCCTGAGCAGGGAAGGGCTGGGACTGGGGCTGGTGGTCCTGCTATCAGTCAGGAGTGACATGGATGGGTTCAGGCTGGGGACAGTGGCACTGGTGTGATGTCCCCTGTCTGAGGGGACAGCTGGGACAGACATGGGCTGGGCTGGGCACAAATCCCACCTTAGAAGTGCTCTCCTTGTGTGCTCTGTGTCCTGGAGAGCATCTCCAGCAGGGCAGAACTCCTGGGCACTCCCACCCTGCCTCCCCAGAGATCACGGAATCACAATGGGATCAGGAAGTCACAGTGGGATCATGGAATCACAGGGGGATCAGGAAGTCACAGTGGGATCATGAAATCACAGGGGGATCAGGGGAATCACAGTGGGATCATGTAGTCACAATGGTCGGGATCATGGAATCACAATGGGATCAGGACTCACAATGGGATCATGGAATCACAGTGGGATCATGGAATCACAGTGGGATCACGAAGTCACAGTGGGATCATGGAATCACAGTGGGATCAGGGAATCACAGTGGGATCATGGACCTCGGTGGGGCTCTCTGGATTCCCGAGAAAAGCAATGAACCCTGATTTTGTTCCATCAGAGACTTCAGAGGCTTCAGATTCTCTTTTCTCTCCACTGAAGAACAAACCCAGCGTATTTTCTTGACACATAGTTTTGCAAATCTTTCTTTTTTTGCCACCTCTCCCGCTTTCCAGCATTTTCTCCCTCCTCAGCTCCAGAAAAGGAGCCCAATCTTGGAGCCCAGGGGGATTCCCTGGGAGAGGCTTTGGGGTTGGGACATGGAGCAGGGGTGTTCTGCCCAGCAGGGCTCCCCCTGTGACCCCCAAACACCACCCAAAGCCTCGGGGAGATCTCGGGGAGGGATTCTGCTGGCTGGGGAGCCAGGCAGGGAAACTGTTTGGAATTCTGCTTCCCAAGGGCTGAGCACAGAGCCAAAGCCAGGAAAGGAGCTGTCCCCTCCTGTCAGGGGCTGTGCAGAGCCACAGGGCCCCCCCTGAGTCCCCTTTCCTCCCCTTTCCCAGCTTCCTCAGCTGCTCCTGGGGCTCCAGACCTTTCCCAGCCCCGTTTCCTGCACTGGAGAGGTGCCTCAGGTGGGGTTTGTCGAACCCCAAAAGGACAACTCACATTTTCCCTGCGCGAGGGAGAGGGACCCGCAGCTCCCGCTCAGCCTGGTGAGGCTGTGGTGCCCAAACCCCACAGACAGCCCAAAAATTCCATCCCGGAAACCCCATCCCACCCCTCCCGGAAATCCCATCCCACCCCTCCCAGAAAATCCCATCCCCACCCTCCCGGAAAATCCTATCCCACCCCTCCCGGAAAATCCCATCCCTGAGCTCTGCCGGTGGAAATGGCAGCTCTGATTCCCAGGGGAGGGGAGAGCTCAGTGAGGTGACCACGGAGCTGCAGTGACCACAGAGCTGAAGTGACCCTCAGAGCTGCAGTGACCCTCAGAACTTTGCTCCGTCCCAAATTCTGTCCCAAACCAGCTCCTGCCACATTTCCACACCTGGGATTGGCCCCATGCTGAGGTTTGCTGCCCTCCCAGCACTGCTCCATCACAGTGAGACCCCAGGAACATTCCCAGAGCTCTGGAAAAGGGCAATATTGGCATTTTCCCGTCCAAAACATTCCCAGAGCTCTGGAAAAGGGGAATATTGGCATTTTCCTGTCCAAAACATTCCCAGAGCTCTGGAAAAGGGCAATATTGGCATTTTCCCATCCAAAACATTCCCAGAGCTCTGGAAAAGGGCAATATTGGCATTTTCCCATCCAAAACATTCCCAGAGCTCTGGAAAAGGGGAATATTGGCATTTTCCATCCAAAACATTCCCAGACCTCTGGAAAAGGGCAATATTGGCATTTTCCCATCCAAAACATTCCCAGAGCTCTGGAAAAGGGCAATATTGGCATTTTCCTGTCCAAAACATTCCCAGAGCTCTGGAAAAGGGCAATATTGGCATTTTCCTGTCCAAAACATTCCCAGAGCTCTGGAAAAGGGCAATATTTTCATTTTCCTGCCCATTTCCCCCCAGCCTCCCCCAGACCCTCCATGGGTTGTACCAAGCACAAAGGAACCTCCTAAAAACCCTTTTCTCCTCCTCATGTGAATTTTTCCAGTATCAAAATATACCTCTTACCCCTCTTGCACTTCCAGCAGGAAGTTTTATCATTCCCTGGGTTATTTCCTTTCTTTTCATTATGGAAATTCCCTCTGGATCCTGAATTCCTGCCTCTTTCTCTCAGAGTCCAGAGCAGCCTCTCCAGCCCCAGTCCTGCATTCCCAGGGGAGGTTTTTGCAGGCGTTTATAAAGATTTTCTTTCCTTCACCGTGGCAGCCCAGCTGGAACATCACAGACAGGATCACAGGATCGACCCAAACCCAGCACTTCTGCTGTCAAACCTGCTGTGTTTTTCTGTTTGCCTGCTGAAATCAATGTCCCTTCCCAACTGGAACAGCGCAGGAGCCACTGACCAGGGAAGCATTTCTATTTTAGAGGAACAACCTGCACAGAGGCAGCTCCAGGAGGCTGAGATGGCTGTGGGTTCTGCCCGCTCCACCTTTTGGGGAGGCCAGAATTCCCCAGGCAGAGGCAAATCCCGTTAAATCAGCATTAAAGGTGGAGTTCCCAGTGCACCTCCTGCCCCAATCCCAGCCCAGAGCGCTGTGAAACCAACACCGAGCGTTTATTGACCAAAGCCCAGCTCCTGCCCAGCAAGGAGAAGCTTTTATTGATTTGTTTGCTTGTAGCTGGAGCTTCTCCTGAAAGCTGCAGCCATGATTTGTTTTCATCTCCAACTTTTATATCTCTATTGATTTAGGACAGGCAGGGAACAGAAAGGAGAATTGAAGTCGGGCTTTCAGATCTGCCCTTCCTGGAGTTTGCCAAGAGCTTGAGAGCTCTGAGGGAGGAATATAAATTTACAGGTGCAGTTATTGGGGCGTCATTGCTGATGCACGGCGCAGAACACTCCCAAGCAATTCATTGTTGATGATTTTTGTATCCCAGGGGAAGGACACGGCCCATCCCCGTGCCAGACATGGGTGAGGTCACCTTCCCCATGAACAAACCTAGAGAGAAGCACAGACCACCCCAAATGGGCCTTTTTAAAGTCCTCACTTCCTCAGGAATTGTGTGTCCCCCCAGAAATACAGAATTATAGGGAATTTGAGTTCATGTATCCACATCAAAGTGCTGTAATTGGATTCCTATCAAAGCCATGGGGCTCCTGTAAGGCAGTTTATTTATTTACTCAGAACCACGAGCACAAGCCAATGCATCGATCCAGTATAGAAAATGTTATTATTTGCTGTAAGATTTCTGCTCTGGATGGAAAGGGAATTGTGTCAAGGGTGAGGATGGATTAAAGCACCGGGCGGGGAACTGC